>CAUYON010018291.1:0-24560 GCA_963573935.1 Arctocebus calabarensis
CTACATCTTCCAGAATGGGGATTAATGGTTTAAACAAAAGTAGAAAAACAAATAAATTATTCTGCTCAATACTGTTTGGCATAATTGCATTGTTTTTCATTTTCAAAACACTCAAAACAGCCTCTTCTGGAAGTGCTGAACTGAGCTGAGACTGACAAGAATGGATAGTGCCTTTACTGTCTAGGACTGAGGGGGAAGCCCTGAGAGGCAGTCTGCAAAATCCCCTGTCCACCTATTTCCATTATTTCTTTATACATTGAATCCTTTGAAGCCACTGCCTCATGATCCCTTGAAGGCGGTGCTCCGTTCTGCTTTTTCATGTTGCCAGAATTTTTCTGTTTGTTACTCTTTGTGAATATTTTTTCTTGTTCTCTTTCTTCAACTATTTTTTCCTTCTCACTACTGACTTCACTTTAAATTACCTCATCTCTGTGCTTAGGTGATCAGGTGGCCTTTTGGTATAGGGCCAAAAAGAGGAGAAGATTAAAAACCAAGAAGGGATAAAGAAAAGAAATTTTAAAGAAAAAAGAATTGGGCAGAGGTGAAAGGAAAGAAATTTTAAAAATGGGTAGAATAAGGATAGAAATAGAGAAAGAGAGACACAGGAAAATGGTGGTGTTTGGCAGGACACCACACCCACAATTCCAGGACTCTGGGGGGCCAGGCTGGGTGATCCCTCAATGGAAGGAGCTTCTTATCAGCCTGAGCAAAATCAAGACCCCACTTCCACCAAATATAGAAAAAAATCAGTAGTTTGTCTCTGTGGGGGCCTACCACAGAGAATACTGTCTTTCCTAAGGCCAAAGCTTTAAGGACACCCTAGACCATGAGCTTATGGCCTCCTTGAGCCAAACTAATGCTGTGCCCACTCCTCCACTCCCACTGCTTCAGTCCAGGTCCCAGAGTGTGGCACTATTCCATAAATAGAATACAAAGTGAAATAGAATAAAGGATATCAGAGAAAAGTAAAAAAAAAATAAAAATAGATAAAGAAAATTAAAAATAAAATTATATAAATTGAAGGAAAAAAGATACCATAGTTGTTATTTTATGTGGAAAAGATGGGGAAAGTAGGAAAATCTCTACCAAATGAGAGAAAAAAAAGGAGAGAAATATAAAAGAATGAATAAAAGGAGCTGAAGAACAGCATCAGAAATGGAGGAGCCCTTTCTATTAAGGAAAGTAAAAGTGAAAACTAAAAATACAACCAAACTTAACAAAATGAAAGAAACAACACCAACTACAACAAAAACTAAGGAAAAACTTGGGAAAAGAAGATAAAAAAGAACAAATATAAACATGTAATGTGTGCATATATACATATATGTGTGTGTGTATATAATATGTGTATAATTATATATACACATATTATAAATATATATATTGCCTGAAGGCCAGGTGATGCTTTGGTGTTAGGAAATGGAGAAGATACATGCTGGTTTTATTGTATAAGATGGGGTCCAGAAGCCACTGTTTTTGCTAAGGAGAGCTAATCATGTCTTCCTTATTTATTTGCCCTCTATCAGGGATTTATTGTTTTGCCAGCATTCAGTCCCTGTGGGAGTGGGTTCCTGAAGCTCTCATCAGATTTCTTAGGAGCCATGCCTTGACCTTACAAACAGCACATCCTGGCCACAATGTGATGTTGGCTGGTGGTGTGGGAGATGTTCAATTCACCCTAAGGATGGGTACCCAACCTCAGCAGGCACACAAGAGCTTGTTGTGCAGTAGGACCCTGCAGACTGTTCCTCCTGGGCTTCCTTCTTATAATGGCAGCACTCTGATAGTGCCTGAGCTGCCCCTCTTCTAGTCCTGGCCACCAAATGATGTTTGAGTTTACTTGCTTGTTCATGCCCTTCCAATGCAGCTCCAGTGAACTGCCTAGTTCAAGAACAAACAATTCTTGAACAGCAGGACAGCTCCTTCTTGTCTCCAGTCCTTGGCTGTAGTCCTGGCCAGCCTCTGCCCATTTGTAGGCATTTGCCGTCTGTGCTGGTCCTCCTTAGCACCTTACCTCCTTGTTGTACACTGGAGTCCCCCACTGCTTCACTGTGTCCCTGGAGTGGTGCCTCTGGGCAAGATCCCCCAGCCAGAGGAGGCTGTAGTCTGCTCTCTTCTCTCTCAACATGAGTGGCTGGAAAGGCGATGCCTCTAGTCTATTGTCTTGCTCCTTCTTCAAACTGGAGGTGTAATTTTAGATGAGGCCACCAAAGCACCATTTGTGATCTTGTAGGTTAAGATGTTCTACCATTACAAGCTGACTGGCTGTCAACAAGTGTAGGTTCTACCTTTAAAAATGGAAGAAGACAGAATTGGCAAGGTATAAACTGTAGCTTATTTTCCAGAATAGATTGTTAAAATGAACACATGAGATTTAGAAAATGAGTAAAAAAAAGTCATCCATTTAGTATATGTTTCTTCTTTGACATATTGGATTGAACTCTTGGTCAGAAAAATCAGGTGTATCTTGATTTTAAAAATTTAAGAAACATAGGTGGTGAATTTGGAATTGGCTGTATAAAAATATCCATATAGTTCTGACTATATGGATCATGTCAACCTTGAGATATTCTTTATGAAAGTTCCTTAGAACTCTGTCTCAGGCCCTGTCCTCCTTCTTATTTTCATCATTTAATTTAAAAGACAAGGTAGAACATTCAATAAATAATTTGAGAGCTGATTTTTTTTTTTTTTTTGGTACAGTCTCACTTTATCATCCTTGGTAGAGTGCTGTGGCATCACACTGTTCACAGCAACGTCCAACTCCTGGGCTTAGGTGATTCTCTTGCCTCAGCCTCCCAAGTAGCTGAGACTACAGGCACTTGCCACAATGCTTGCCTATTTTTTTTTGTTGCAGTTTGGCTGGGGCTGGGTTTGAACCCACCACCCTAGGTATATGGGGCTGGCACCCTACCCACTGAGCCACAGGTGCCGCCTGAGAGCTGATTTTTACACACTATGGTATTTACTCAGCACTGGCTACTTGAAATAGTAATAATGAATAGCTCTGGGCCTCAAATGTCTCATAACTTATTCAATTAATGGAAATGGTAGAATGTACACTTGCAGAAGTATCACATATTTGAAACAGCCCATGTTGAATACATCACCAGCAATAATTAAAGAAATGCAAATTCTAAGAGTTTTTTTTGCATAACAAATTTCTTATTCTTCATCTTTATTTTAATAGCATTATAGTATATGATTAAAAGTGGTTCCATGAAAGCTGAAGTGGAGGCATAACATTTCTTTTTTAGAGAAAGGAATTCAATCGTGTGCTTAAAAATTCTTTGGGATCAATGCAAATTGATGCCTTCTTCCAAGGAAAAAGCTTTTAATAGTCAGTCTTATAATACAGTCCTGGATTTTTTGAGTATGTTCTTCCACCAATCTCCCACTGTAGTAATGAGATAAGGACTGGATTCTCACCTTGGCTGAATGGATCTGGGTCTTTGAGAAGAGAGAGAAAGGGAAAATGGAGATTTGGTGGTTTATATAGCTTTTATTTGAGGATCATAAAATTAATACCTAGACACATTTTGTCTAATACTGAAGTTCATTCGCAATGTTTTTTACTATTGCATTTTATTCAGTATTGCAAAAAAAAAATCACTTTTTTTTTTTACTTTATTCAATGTGATTTTTCAGGAGCTCTTAATAATGTGGTTAGAAAATACTGAAATTAAGAAGAATAGACACATCTCTCTTCTGTTTTTATGAATGAAATAAGACGTCAATAATGAAATGGGTGAATTCTGGCTATAAACTATGTCTCATAGCCATTTTGTATGATTTATAGGTAACTAGTTGTAGAATCAGTTCACAACACCATTTATATTGCTTTTTGCCTCCTGTGGCTGTCATCCAAAAGAGTGGGGTTGATTTGCAAAAGATAACCCGAAGCATTTGAAAAAAAAGTCGAGGAAATGGAGCTCCTTTGAATGAATTCCACTGGAGTTTTCATCGGAATGTTAATAGCTTATATTCCTTCAGACTAGAGGCATTTAACTTGATTCTGCCTCCTGCCCACCCTACTCTTGACACTCTGCTCTCCCCCGTGAGCTGCATACCAATCCCCCTCCCACGAGGCCTTATGCCACCTGACCTCGGTATTCTGGGACCAGGTGTGAAAATGGAATTACACCCTCACTCATTATTCTTCAGAGAACAATCTTTATTTCTCTGCCTCTAAATGTCAGAAATCTTTTCAAATGTCCGTGGAACAAAAAGATAGAATTACTATGCAGAGAAATGAGCACAGATTCCCTCTTTTTATGTTTGTGGAGCGTCTGAAAGCATTCCTCTGCTGTGGGGAGGCTCAGGCAGGTATTTCCTTCTGGGAAGGAGCAATGGTTGTCTTATGTGTGTTGAAGTTCTGGTGCTAAGAGAAATGGCTTATCCTGTCATGATGTGCTTGAGTCCAGGCCTTTTGTACTCATTGTTTTTGCTCTGAGTATTTAGAAATGCAGGTTCTTTAAATATTTAATCTTTCTGGCAGTGTGACTATCAGATTTTCAATAGAGGAGAAACTGGGGTCAATACACGTAAGTGACTTTATAAGATCACAAATCATAAGTTGAGGAGCTGATATGTAAATCTATGTGTTTCTGACTCTGGTGTATAAACTCCTGCTAGCACCCCTGTTTGCTCATTAGAGCGTCTTCTACAATTGCAGAATGCTTGAGTTTGTTCCACCCATTTTCATTTTACGTGTTAACTTGGCTGGGTAGGGGAAGTCCAGACAGCTGGTGAAACATGATTCCTGGGTGTGTCCTTCCTCGAAGGTGTTTCTGGAAGAGATTAGGTAGACTTATGTTAAGATCCACTCTCACTAATGTGGATGGGCATGACTCAGTTTGCTGAGGGCCCAAATAGAAAGAGCAAGGAAGGGCAGATTCTGTTTCTGCTTGAGCTGGAGCCTTCATTTCCTGCCTTTGGACCTTGGAGCTGGTGGTCTGGCATGGATGAAACACACCACCGGCTCTCCTGGTTCTCCAGACTGCAGAGGAGCAGGTGGTGGGCATGTACCTCCTGTTGGTTTTGTCTCTCCAGAGAACCTTGACTGACATCTCTGCTGGGATAATATTTGTCCCCTTGAAACAACATGACAACAAAACTTTTCTCAGTTATTTTTACTGTATAAATGTTGGCTTTTATGTTGTTTATTTATGTAGTCCTCATTAGAAATCATGAGTATGGAGAAGTTATGAAGAGATTTCAAAGAGATAATGGGCTTTCCCTGGACCGTGTCTAGGCACTCACATGTGTCTGTATGAACACTGCATGCACATGAGGAGGCATACCTGAAATGCTTCTTGAGGTCAGAAGGGAATTTTTATAATCACAGGCGAAGTTAAACAAACATTACTAAATTTGTTTTGTTTTCATATTTCTATTTTATTTTGAATATGTACAAATATGCATATTCTTATATGGTTATTCTTAATATATAGCACTATAATTTTGCTACAATTATTTCAAGATTTTGATCAGAAATTGATGAATATGCTGGCAGAGTGAAGGGGACATTAGTGGTATTTTGCTAGGAGTCAAAGGAATTTCCGAATTCTACCCAATGTATGTAACCTGAGTTTCCTCAGAGTATTTCCTGAACAGGGTCCTTGTACAGGATCTTGTGTGGGGGCCACCTTAGGCCCCTGCAGACAGACATCTCCACATAGTCCTGTTCTTTGGCATTTTAGACTATATTAAGGAACATAAGAGGCTGAAAAAATGACAAAAATAATGTATTAAAAGAAAGTATGATATTATTAATCTAAACCAAGTAGAAAAAGGGAACATATGTCATCCTATAAGGCTAATTGTTGAAAAAATAAACAACACACACACATAAGAACTCACAGCCATGCACACACCAAACACATACATGTTAACACAGACGTGCACACAGAAACATGCACTCCAAATATAACACACACACCAAACACATACGTGTTAACACAGACATGCACAAGGAAACATGCACTCCAAATATAACACACACACCAAACACACATGTGTTAACACAGAAATGCACAAGGAAACATGCACTCCAAATATAACACACACACCAAACACATACATGTTAACACAGATGTGCACACAGAAACATGCACTCCAAATATAACACACACACCAAACATACGTGTTAACATAGATGTGCACACAGAGACATGCACTCCAAATATAACAAACACACCAAACACATATGTGTTAACACAGATGTGCACACAGAGACAAGCACTCCAAATATAACACACACACCAAACACATACGTGTTAACACAGACGTGCACAAAGAAACATGCACTCCAAATGTAACACACACACCAGACACATACATGTTAACACAGACGTGCACACAGAAACATGCACTCCAAATATAACACACACACCAAACACATAGTGTTAACATAGGCGTGCCCACAGAGACAGGCACTCCAAATATAACAAACACACCAAACACATAGTGTTAACACAGGCGTGCCCACAGAGACAGGCACTCCAAATATAACACACACACCAAACACACATGTGTTAACACAGATGTGCACACAGAGACAGGCACTCCACATATAATGCACACCAAACACATACATGTTAACACAGACGTGCACACAGAGACAAGCACTCCAAATATAATGCACCGCAAACACATACGAGTTAACACAGACATGCACACAGAGACAGGCACTCCAAATATAACGCACACCAAACACAACAGAGAAAGAAGTGTGCACACCATACACCACACACAGACACAGACACAGCACGCACACCACTCTAATAACCAAACTAATTAATTGTTTAAGTCGAATCTCGGGTCTGTTCTGAATGCCTTCATGATAAGGCAAGTTGGGCAGTGGTCGGCCCTGGGAGCCCTGCCCTTTCCGCATCCCCATAATGAAGTTTGAAGAACCACGTAACTCACAAACCTCTTGTAAGGTAAATGTTACCAATCTGCTAAATATTGATGGTGATCCCAAGATCAAGTATTTTTAATTAACAGGAAATTCAATCATTCCCAAAGCTGTAAAGGAAAAAAAAGATGGTCTTTCATCTCTTGCAGACCTTGTGAGGACTTATCCTCTTCAATTGCTCTCGTCCCCAGTCGAGACAACCCGGGCGGGTCAGCAGTGTACGCCCTGGACCTGCAGAGAGCGTGGCAGGGCAGAAGGATGGCACTTGCACTGAGAGTTTGCCCTCCCATTGTGAAGTGTGCGGAGAGAGCCGCCCTGCACAAGAACATCTAGGCTTGAGTTATTGACACTGCAATAGTGGCTGTTGTTCAACTTGGCATGGAATGAAATTGGAAACTGAAAAGTTAAACATCATCAGATCACTATTTCTTTTCGCTGAGCGAACACTCAGCAAAAGAAGTATATGGAATGGGAAGCAAATCTGTTCCTCCAACTACGAAGGCCCATTTGTCAGGACAAGGAGCATTTTGCCTCTAACGTGAGAGGGCAGCCCTCCGTCTCCCACACCACTCCCCACGTCTATGGCTGTGTTTGCAGCATGTGTGAGGGTGTGCATCGTTTAAGCCCATATTGGGGACTCCTACTGCAATCTCATCATTAGCTCTCTGCTCTCATTTCCCCAGCATTTTTAGAAACCTGTTTCCTTATGTTGTTCCAGATCCAAAGCAAAACAATATAGCACCGGTAAACGATCACACTGTAGAATGGTAGTTTCGACTGGGCGAATCTGTGTTAAAATATATGTTCCTAGACTTGTTTACTATTACTGCTGTACAAAGAACTGCATATTTAGCAGCTTAAAACAGCAAGAATTTATTCACTTACAGCTCTGTAGGTAAGAAGTTGGATAGGTGGGTTGGTGCCTTGGCTCTGAGTCTCCAAAGCTAATCAGGTGTCTGGAGGGCTGAGTCCAGGTGAGAATCCGTTCTTTAGGGCTGTGTTGGCAGCATACAGGGCCACGTGGCTGCAGGGCTGAAGTCCCAGTTTCCTTGCTGGCTGTCAGTGTGGCATCCCAAGATCCTAGAGGCCCCTCTCTTGTGCTTGCATGTGGCTGCTGTACTTCAGACCCAGCTTCGAGCCTTCCCCGGGGCAGCCTCTCCTCTGCACAACTCACATCTCCTTGCTCTTCTGAAGTGCTCTCGGGTCCATGTGATTGCCCTGGGAGTAACTGTGTGAGCTCCTCCTCCTCCTCCTCCTCCATGTTAGAGACAGGGTCTCACTCTGTCACCCAGGCTGGAGTGCAATGGAAACATCACAGCCCCTGCAGCCTCCAGCTCGTCAGTTCCCGACGTGCTCGGACTCCAGGCCTGCGCCTCCGCCCTGCCAATCTCCCTGTACTGGAGCCAGCGGCCAAGAAGTTTCTCTTACATCTGCAGAATTCCTTCTGCACATCATGCCTCATGCTCACAGGGGTGAGGTTATGGGGAGCAAAAGCCTCTTTACCACATTCTATAATAGAAGAACTATTTTTGTGTTGAAATAAAAAAATCCAGTCACGCTGGACTGAGAAGAAGATAAAAATTTCACATATTTTTGTATGCAGGTATATTATATTTATATTTATGTGAGCAGTCCGATTATGCACATCTGACTGGCTTTGGCTGGGCCCAGGACATGGTTGCGGGCTCTCTCTCTGTCTGTCTCTCTGTCCTTTTCTCCCTCTCTCTCTTTTATTTATTTATTTATTTTGCATTTTTTGGCCAGGGCGGGGTATGAACCTGCCACCTCTGGTGTATGGGGCCGGTGCCCTACTCCTTGAGCCACAGGCGCTGCCCTCTCTCCCTCTCTTTTTATTTCTCTCTGCTCCTGTTTCCCCGTGGGTTGCTGGCGGCCCCTGTGGTCGGTGCTTTCTGCTATTCTCAGTGTCAGGCTCAGTTCAACCCACAGGGCGGCTCCAGAGGAACCCCGGTCTCCCTCCCCTTCAGTGTCTCTAAGCCAGGTGCGGAACTGAGTTATAAACACACTGTCCACTGCACCCTGGGGCCAGGGAGGATCAGATGGCGAGTGCATCCGATCCATCCACAAACAAACACCCATGGGTGAGGACTGAGGGGAATCATTTCCCAAGGAAAAAAACAACATTCACTACCAGAAGATAGAGTGGGTGCTGGGCAGGCAACACTGAGTGCTTTTAGGGTTTTAAGGTTTTTCCATCAGTCCAAATGTGATTGCCAAGGACGGCTTGGGGAGTGGATTCTGCAGATCAATTTGGCACCTGGATCTCAAATTTGTCAAACAAATTTCTTCATCTCTCTAACTTTCCTCTTCAGCTACAGTTCAGTCCTAGTGCTCTGAAACTAACTAACTAGCATCTCTCTAACTTTACTCTTCAGCTACAATTCAGTCCTAGTGCTCTGACACTAACTAGCATCGCTCTAACTTTCCTCTTCAGCTACAGTTCAGTCCTAGTGCTCTGACACTAACTAACTAGCATCTCTCTAACTTTCCTCTTCAGCTATAGTTCAGTCCTAGTGCTCTGCTGCCCCCAAGTAAGTACAAGTGTCTTGTGCAGGTCTCAGCCTCTCCTTTCACAGTTGAGGAAACGGTGTCACGATGGTAGACCTTGCACAGGAACCCCTAACTGTGTGTTTCAGCTGTAGCCATTTCCTCTGCTCTGACTCTCTGCTCTGGGCTGGGCCAAGAGGCAGCTTGGGGCCTTCTCCTTTCCTCCTTGATTTCTTTTTCCTGAGGCCAAATGTATTCTATGTCATCAAAAATTAAATTTAGCCAGCTACAGATTTCCCTAAGAGGCATAAGCTCTTTGGTTTAAAGTTTTCACAAAATGTGGTGCAAACTGTTGGACTATTTGGGGGTAGATTTGGCAATAGAGAAAGGAATAAAAATAAATTATCTTGCATCTTTGTATTTGATACCAGTGGTGCCATGGAATACAGGAGACCCAAGGGACTGTGACCTTGACTGTTGATCCTTTTGACTTGATTCTGGCTCAGATGACATATCGATGCTGGAGCCCAGGTCTCCAGGGAACACTGTCAAATTAGCAGGAGCCACCAGAGCATGTCAGCTGGCAGGTGAGTCTTTGTTCCAAGGTGTGACAGCTGTGAAGAGCCACTCGACTTTCTCACACCCCAAGGGTTGGTGCTGACATCTCGTTGATATCAGATGAGAAGCACCGTTCAGGTGGGTATAGTCGGCAGCATGTAGAAATCACATAGTGAACAACTGAACAATCTCTACTGTGAGCATGTGGGCTCTGCATGGGGCGGGAGGCAGCGTGATGTGCTCTGTGCTAGCCCAGGACAGAGAGGGCCACAGCACGACACATGCTCAGAGTGTGTGCAGGTGTGCCTGTGAGTGCGTGAGTGCTCACATGTGTGCATGTGCGTGTGTACAATTTGCTTATTATTTTGGTATCCTGGATTATTCTTTTCCCTTTATCTGCCTAGTTTCTTTTCTTTCTTTTTTTTTTTTTTGCAGTTTTTGGCCTGGGGCCATGTTTGAACATGCTACCTCTGGTATATGGGCACAGCGCCTTACTCCTTTGAGCCACAGGGGCTGCCCTATCTGCCTAATTTCTATTGTTTTCAAGATGCATATTCTACCAGCTAGACTGGATAGACCCTGCTTCTTCTTGTGCTCTGAAATCCATTGCATTTTATTTTCTGCCCAAGGGTGAATCTCAGTGTGTTGCAAACGATTTTTACTTTTTGTTTTTTTAATCAATATTATCTTTGCTTAGATAATTCCTTAGCACAGATAAGGCCCTGGTGTACTTGTTGGATGAATCAAGTGAGTACCACAGAAACGTGTATTCACACAATTCCACTATCTTCAGCAATCCACCTGTTCCCCCCCCTCCACTGACTTGAAGTCCTCGCGCTTCCGTAAACACAATTCCAAGACAATGCAAATAGGAAGTTTTTCTTTTCTAAGCATGTTTTGAACATTTTTCAGTGCTGGCCTTTGTACAGACCATTTGAAATGTAAATACAGCTTTCCCTGGCCCCTGGCCTTCTTAAGTGCTGTACCACACCTCTCGGGCCAGCCAGGCCCCTGATGTCAGTAATGCTTTCGTAGGAAGAGAGCAGAGCAGGTGTGGAAGGCAGTGGTTCCTGCCAGGGCACCCAGGAGTTAGTTCTCTGATCCTGACAGTGCTTAAATGAAAGTAAACCAAATCAATGGGCAGGCCATTAGAAGTGATTATCCCACTGCCTCAAGTACAGGCCTAGAGGACAACTGCATTCTTACCAGGCGGCAGGTTGGCAGGTTATTCTGCTGTGGCCAGTCGTTGGAGTCGGAGATGATTTGTGATGCTTTCCTGACTCACGATCAGGGACTCATAAGCAACAGAGGTGGTGTACGTATAGCTGACGATTGAGAACAGGGAAATTAACCTTGTTTGAAAAATAGCACCAGCATCAAGGGTGACAGTCCTTACGTTTGAAGGACCGTGCACTCCACAGGAAGGCAGGGCAGCTCTCGCTCCTTGGAGCCGCCACAGGAGCTAAGGTCGCTCAGTCCATGAAGGGCATGGCCAGATTTGATGTCTGACTCCCAAGTCTGTGCAGTTTCCCCACCACGGATGGGATCTGTCATCAGGAGCTGCTCACGGCGTGTCAGACGCTGCCGGGCCGGCTCCTCTGTCCAGCAGGCGTGTGGTCGTTGTCTCTGGAGTCTGCCTTTTCTAGGAACAGCAGTGGGAATGTCCACGCTGCCTGTTCCACGTGACTTTGCATGGTTTCCTTGCCCCCTTGTTCGCTTGTTTCTAGCCTTGAGTCACAAAGGCACATTGGGCAAGAGAGTGGGCTATGAGGGGACAGAGGGAGTGTTCAGGGAACTGGCGTCTGGATGGAACAACCCAGTGTGAGCAGGGAAGAAAGTGAGTCCTTCTGAGGGCGGGAGGGGTTCCAGAAACGACCGAAATCCCTGTGTGCTGAGAAGGGCCCTGGGAGGGCCAGGTGACGTGTCCCTGATCGGCCTCTTCTGGGGAGCCTGCACAGAGCGCACGGAGTCCTGTTGCTGCATGAGCAGACTGGGGTGGAGAATCTGTAACTCGGACGTGAGTGGCAGAACTGGGTGGGAACTGACGGCCTTTCTGCCGTTGTTTTCTCTGTATGAAAACTCCTGGAGGATGAATCTACCCTCAGAGAGGGGCTATGGATCGTGGCTGAGACTTCAGAGCCTTCAGTTCAGCCGACCTGACCGCCTCCTCTCTGCTCCATTTGCCAGGGCTTCTGCGTGGAATTCTTCCCCAGAGTTTCAAAGTGTGAGACCTGGTCTTTAACAATTACAAAGGACAGCAGGCATACCATACCGTAGATGATCATTAAGTATCTGTTGAGATGTTGCGTAAGGGAATGAATGAATGAGTTAATTCATAAATAAGAAGGGAAAATGACCTAGATTTTCAATATCCCAACAGGTAAAGCAGTTGGAAAAAGTATAGAATTGACCGAATAGAAGAATCCACTGTTTCAAGAAAAAAAATTGTTTAGTATTAAACACAAGAGAAATACTTTTTTGGTAGAAAGATTTAAGATTCATTTAGTATTATTAATGGTTAGACTTATTTTTGGAAGTCGCCTGTGGGCCACTGGTGATCTGCACAGTTAGTTCTGAGCTGCAAACCTCTCCCGAGTCACAGATGGCTCTTTATTCTAATATCCACTGGTGCCGCGGTGCACGGCGGGCCCTATGCTGTGCACGTCACCAAGTGAAACTCAGCACACACCACGCAGGAACAGACACTGATGGGCCCACACACACAGACTCATCTGTCTTCTCCATTAGAACACCTTTTCTCAGCTCCATTCCTGTAGCTCAAGCGGCTAAGGCGCCAGCCATATACACAGGAGCTGGCAGGTTCGAATCCAGCCTGGGCCGGACAAACAACAATGACAACTACAACCAAAAAATAGCACCTGTAGTCCCAGCTACTTGGGAGGCTGAGGCAAGAGAATCGCTCAAGCTTCCCAAGGTTGCTGAGGAATTGGAGGTTGCTGTGAGCTGTGACACTACGGCACTCTACCCAGAGCAACAGCAAGAGGCTCTGTTTCAAAAGAGAAAAAGCATCCCTTTTCTTTTCAGGGTCACTTGGTTTCCTTCTCCTTTCAAAATCACAAATGCTGCTTCTTCATATTTTTTCTTTTTTTTTTTTTTTTTGCACAAACAGTATTTATGAAGTTTCAGCCACTCCCAACAGTTACCATTCATGCAATGTTTCTGGGGGTACCTTGCATTTTTCCTTTGGCTCTTTTACTCCCGGCCCCTGCTTCTGACACTTTGGGCAGAGTTTTGCATTCTTGTCCTACATTTTGCAATAATCTCAAGCTTTCAGTCAGATTCTTGGTCATGCCCTGCCTAAATCCAGCTTCCTTTACATCCTCTGAGCTCTCAAAGTGCCATGGAGGTATTTTGAGACACATAAACATGATTTTTCCATTCTCCGCTTTGGAAATGATTTTCTAAATCCATTTACTTTCAATCAATACTTCACCATTAGGGTACATGAGTTATTCTAAGAAATTCAAGAATTATGTATTTTGTCAGAATAAAATAGCAACATTAAAAATACACATTACATTTCTTCACTTTGTGGTGAAAGTTTATCATTTGAGTATGAAAATACTGGTTGTATTGACCAGAAACTCTAACAAATAAGTCTGTTTAGTTAATTAGAAGTGAGAAGATTGATGAATTTTTTTCCTTGAAAATTTAATTCGGTCTTCAAATGTATGTCTCAACATGCAGTTTATGGGAGAAAATCAAGTAGATCTTTCGTGGATTTTGGAAGAGTGGGAGAATCACTCCTGTCAAGGAAAGTCCCAGCCTGACGACTATTTGATACTTAATAATTTGTGGGATACAGAGTGATATTTGGGGACACAGAGTGATATTTTGGTACACGTATGAAATGTGTAACAGTTAAATCAGGGCAATTAATATATCCATCACCCCAAAATCCTTCTTCTAGCTTTTAGAAAATGTAAAATAAATTGTTAACTATATTCACTGTATCGTGCTGTAGAGTGTTAGAAATTCTTCCTGTCTCTGCAATTTCTGATCCATTAACCAACCTCTCTAGATCCCCCCTCCCCACTCCCCTTCTCCACCTTTAATAACCACAGTTCTACTTTCTACTTCTCTGAACCCAACTATTTTTGGCTGCCACAAGTGAACGGGAGGGCTCAGTATTTATCCTTCTGTGTCTGACTTATTTTACGTAGTGTAGTATTGTTAGTGTCGTCCAGGCTCACCCATGTTGTTGTGAAAGGCAGGATTTCATTCTTTTTTTATGGCCGCATAGTATCGCGTTGTGTATATAAGCCACATTTTGTTTATCTGCTCGTCCACTGATGGGAATTTAGATTAATTCTCTAGCCTAGCTATTGTAAAGAGTGTGGCGACAGACATACTGTCTCTGTTCATTTGTGTTGCTGTGGAGGAACGCCTGGGGCTGGACAATCGACAAGGAGTTTATTCGGCTCACAGTTGTGCAGGCTGTGCATGAAGCCTGGCACCTGCTACGCTTACTCAGGAGGCTTCAACTCACAGTGGAACCTGAGAGTCAGGGAGAGCAGAGGGGAGAAGGGGCCAGGCTCTATTTTCTTTCTTTCTTTCCTTTTTTTTTTTTAAATTGAGACAGAGTCTCATTTTGTCACCCTCGGTAGAGTGCTGTGGCGTCACAGCTCACAGCAATCTCAAACTCTTGGGTTTAAGTGATTCTCTTGCCTCACCCTCCTCGGTAGCTGAAACTACAGGTGCCTGCCACAACGCCCAGCTATTTTTTGTGTGTTTAACAGGCCGGGGCTGGGTTCAAACCTTCCAGCCCTGGTGCATGTAGCTGGTGCCCAGCCACTGAGCTACAGTGGCTGCCAGCACCTGCCAGCACCAGGCTCTTTTTAACAACCAGATCTCTGAGATACTCTGGGTGGGAACTTAACCACTCCTGGAAGGATGGCACTAAGCCTTTTATAGGGGAGCCATGTTCATGACTCCAATCCTCCCTCTGAAGATGAAATTTCAACAAGAGATTCATCAGAGCTGAAAAAAAAAGCATTCAAACTATACAATATACAGTGCAGATACCTCTTCAAAGCACAGATTTCCTTTCCTGCGGATAAATACCGAACCTAATGTTCATAATGCAATGATATATTCCATGCTGATAAGTGAATTTAATTCACTTAAATTGCAGTTGCAGGATGCAAAATCAACATATGTTGGACCATACTCATTCCCATTAGGTGGGATTGCTGGATGATATGGTAGTTTTATTTTTTGTTTCTTGAGAAACTACTATACTATTTTCCATAATATACTAATTTACATTCCCACCAGCAGCCCAGGAGGGCTCCCCTTTCTCCACACTAATAATGCCTTTCATTTTGATAATTGCTATTCTAATAGGGGTGAGATGTTCTCATTTTCCTGATGATTAGTGATGTTGACCATTTTTCATATTCTTTTTGCACATTTGTATGTATTTTTCTGAGAAGTGTCTATTCAGACTCTTTTTTAAAACAAATTCGATTAGAGTATATCCTTCTTTCCTGGAATTACTTGTGAGATTTTTTGCTTTTGAGTTCTTTGAGCTCTTAGTATATTCTAGAGGTGAGCCACTTGTCAGATGAATAGGTTGCAAATATTTTCTCCTACTCAACAGATTGTCTGTTTATGCTGCCCGTTGTTTTCTTTGCTCTCCAGAAGATTTTAAGTTCAATATATTCTCTTTTGTCTGCATTTCTTTTGTTGCCTGTGCTTTTAAAGTCTTAGGCATAAAATATTTGCATAGAATAATATCCTGAAGTGTGTTTTCTATGTTTTCTTGTAGAAGTTTTATAGTTTGGGTTATTACATTTAAGTCTCTAATCCATCTTGAGTGGATTTTTGTATATGATGAAATACACTGGTCAAATTTCATTCTTTTGAATAAGTAAATTCAATGTTCCATCATCAATTATTCACTAGAATGTTCTTTCCAAAATGTAGGTTTTGGCATCTTTGTTGAAAATTATAGGGCTATAACTATGTGGATTTATTTTAGCTATTCTTTTCCACTGGTCTATGTGTCTCTTTATATACCACGACCATGCTGTTTTGGTTACAATGGTTTTGTAGTATTTTTCATAATATATGTATTTTTTGTTTTTTCCTTTATTAAGTCTTGACTGTGCATATTAACGCATTTACAGGGTACAATGTGCTGATTTGATGTACAATGTGGGATGCTTACTGATTAACATAACTATCTCCTTGCTTACTTATTTGTTGTGGTAAGACGTTTATACTCTATTCTTAATAGTTTGAAATTTATCATTGCATTATGAACATTAGGTGAGGTTCCCCAAACACCCTCTCTCAGCCTCCTCCCTCCCCTCCCACTTTGTAGTCTATTTTAAAGTCAGGTTGTGTAATGCCTTTAGCTTGGTTCTTCCTGCACAGTTTTAATTCAGTTACTTGGGTTCTTTCTTAGTACTACACAAATTTTAGGATTTTTTCCCTGTTTCTATTAATAATGATACTGATATTTTGGTAGATATTGTATTGAATCAGCAGATTGCTCTGAGTAGTATGGCCGTTTTTACAATGCTAATACTTCCAAATCATGGGTATGGAAAGCTTCTCATTTTGTTGTTCTCTTCAGTTTTTTCATTCATACTTTATAGTTTTTACTGTCGAGATTGTTCATCTGCTTGGTTAAATTTTTAACTAGGAATTTTATTTTATGTGTAGCTATTATACATGGGATTGCTTTTTTGTTATTGGTGTATAGAAAAGGTACTGATTCTTATGTTGACTTTGCATACTGCAAATTTATTAAATTCACTTATCAGTTCTAAGAGTTTTATGGTGGAATCTTTAGGGTTTTCTAGATACAAAAACACATCATCTGCAAAGAGGGACAGTCTGACTTTCTCTTTTTCATTTTGGATGCTTTTTATTTTATTCTCTTGCTTAATGTCTGTGCCCAGGACTTCCAGTATTATGTTGAGGAAAGTGGGCATCCTTCTCTTATTCCTGTTCTTAAAGAAGTGTTTTTGTCCTTTCCCTGCTCAGTATGATGTTTGCTGTGGGTTTGTTGTATACAGCCATTATTGTTCTGTATTCCTTCTACACCTAATATATTGAGAGTTCTGTCATGAAGAGATGAGTGTTATTCAATCATATGGGTTCTGTCATTTCATTCTGTTGATGTGATGCCTAGCATCAGCATTTACTGATTTCTATATGTTTAACCATCCTTGAATCCTTGGGATAAATCCAACTTGATCATGGCTTATTAATTTTTTTTTTTTTTTGAGACAGAGCCTCTAGCTGTCACCCTGGACAGAGTGCTGTGGCATCACAGCTCACAGCAACCTCTAATTCCTGGGCTCAAGTGAGTCTCCTGCCACTGCCTCCCAAGTAGCTGGGACTACAGGCACCTGCCACAACGCCTGGCCATTTTTTTGTTTTTTTGATTGCAACCATGCTGGTGGGTTCAGTTTACTAGTATTTTATTAAGGAGCTTTGAGTCTATGTTCATCAGGCTTATTGACCTATAGTTCTCCTTGTTTCTTACCTCCTTTTCTGGTTTTAGTATCATAGAATGAGTTAGGGACAATTCCCTCAGCTACAGGTCTTTGAAGCAGTTTGAGGAGAGTTGGTTTGAGTTCTTGGTGAGTTTGGTAGAATTCATTAGTGTGGCCATTTGGTCGTGGACTTTCCCTTGTTGGGAGGATTTTTATTATTGATTCAATTGCATTATTTGTTATTGATCTGTTCAGGTTTTGTGTTTCTTCTTAATCATGGTGGATTGTATGTTTCTGGGGATTTGCCTATTCTCCTTAGGTTTTCTAGTTTGTGACTGTACAGTTGTTTATAGTAGCCTGTTTTATGTTTTGCAGGGTTAGTTGTAATGTCTTATTTTTTGTTTTTGATTTTATTTATTTGAATCTTCTCTCTTTTCTCTTTGTCAGTTTAGCTACTGAATTATTGTTTATCTTTTGCAAAAACCAATTTTTCTTTCTTTTTTTATTAAATAAATGTATAGATCATGTATACATAAATGCATTTATGGGTTACAATGTGCTGATTTCATATAGAATTAGGAGAGTTTACATCACACTCTTAATATATACCTCATTTCATTTACCTAATTATTGTGTTAAGACATTTGTACTCTATACTTAATAGATCCGACATGTACCCTTGCATTATGCACCATAGGTGTGATCCCCCCATTCACCCTCCCTCAATCTGACCTCGTCCCTCCCTTCCCATACTCCTTCCTCCCCATTTCATCCTAGGCCATATTAGTGATCTATTCTTCATATGAAAGTGTGAGTGATTGTAAATTGGTTTTATAATAGTACTGAGTACATTGGATATTTTCTCTCCCATTCTTGAGCTGCTTTACTAAGTAGGATATTTTCCAACTTCATCCATATAAACATAAAAGAGGTAAAGTCTACATCTTTTTTTCAGGCTGCATAATCTTCCATGGTATACATATACTACATTTTATTGATCCATTCATGGGTCGATGGGCACTTGAGCTTCTTCCACGACTTGACTATTATGAATTGAGCTGCAGTGAACAATCTGGTGCAAGTATCTTTTTTTTATAGATACTTGTTTGCTCTTTTGGATATATACCTAGTAGAGGAATTACAGGATCAAACAGCAGGTCTACTTTTAGATCCCTGAGTATTCTCCATACTTCTTTACAAAAGGGATGTATTAGCTTGCACTTCCATCAGCAGTGCAGAAGTATTCCCTTTTCTCCACATCCACGCCAAGATATGTAGTTTTGGGATTTTTTTATGTGAGCCACTCTTACTGGAGTTAGATGATACTTGAAGTGGTTTTGATTTGCATTTCTCTGATGGTTAAAGATGAGAATTTTTTCATGTCTATAGGCCATACACCTATCTTCTTCAGAGAAGCTTCTGTTCAAGTCCCATGCCCGCAATGAAATGGGATTACTTGTTCTTTTTTTATTAATAAGTTTGAGTACTCTGTGGATTCTGGCTATCAAACCTTTAGAAGCATAACCTGCACATATCCTCTCCCATCCTGAGGGCTGTATGCTTGCTTTACTTACTGTGTCCTTGGCTGTGCAGAAGCTTTGTTGATGCCTTGAATTGTGGTTCTTTTTCTTTCTTTCTTTTTTTTTTTTTTTAGGTTCTATTTTGTTATGATCTTCATTTTTCCTTTTCTTCTAGTAATTTTCAGTTTGGTTTATTCTTTTCCAGTTATTAGAGGTTCATTTCGGGTTGCTTCTTTGAAATCTTTCTTTTTTGATGTAGGCATTTATTGCTATAAACTTCCCTCATAGCAGTGCATTTGAGGGATTCCTTATGTTTTGGTAGGTTACATTTTGATAATAATTTGTTTCAGAATTTTAAAAATATTCCTCCATAAGTTCTTTCTCAACTCAGTGGTCATTTAGGAGTATGTTGTTTAATTTCCACATATTTGTGTAGTTTCCAAAATGTTTCTTATGATGTAATTTTTTTTGATTGTGGTCTGAGGAAATATGTGATATGATTTAGTTTTTTTCAGATTTGTCAAGGCAAGTTTTCTGGTCTGGCATATGGTCTATCCTGGAGAATATGTCATATGGTGATACAGCAAATCCATATTCTATAGCTGTAACATGAAATGTTCTATAAATGCTGTTAGATCCATTTGTTCTAAAGTGCAGTTTAAATCAAACATCTCTTGTTAATTTTCCATCTAGATTATCTGTGTAATGCTTAGAATGGGCTTTAAAGCCCCACTTATTGTTGTATTGGATCTGTAATAATAAATCTAAAACTGTAATAATGTTGGCTTTCCTAGGTGCTCTGGTGGGTGGTGCACATATGTTTAGAACTTATATATCCTTTGGTCGAGCTGGTCCTTTTAAATATAATGGCCTCTTTGTCTCTTTTTGCTGTTTTTGACTTGAAATCTGTTTTATCTGACATAACTGGTTCACTTTTGGTTTCCATCTCCATGGAATAATTTTACCATTTCTTTTCTTTCAGTTTATATGTATCTTTACAGGAAAGTTGAGTTTATTTTAGAGACAATATGGTTGGGTTGTGTTTTTTAATCCATCCAGGCAGTCCCTATCTTTGAAGTGGAAAGTTTTAATCTATTTACACTCAAGGTTATTATGGTTATACAAGCACTTATTTCTGTGATTATATTAATTGATTTCTGACTCTTTGGTACATTCTAGTTTTCTTTCTTTCTCTCATTGTTTATCATTAGGTTTGGTGGTTTTCTGTACTGGCAATATTTTAATCTTTTTTCTTCCTCACTTGTGTATTTCTTTACTGGTGGATTTTGTACATTCATGTTGTTTGCATGGTGGCAAAAATTGTTCTTTTATCTCCAGATGTAGAACTCCCTTAAGCATTTCTTTTAGGGCCTATCTAGTAGTGATAAATTTCTCAGTTTTTTTCTTATCTTAGAAAGGCTTTATTTCTCCTTCATTTATAAAAATAATTTTGCTCATTATGCTATTCCTGGATGGTAGTTTTTTTCTTTTTCTTCCAGCACTTTAAATATAGCTTCCTATAGAGGCCCCAGCTTCTCCTGGCCTGTAGAGTTTCTGTTGAGAAATAATAATACTGTAGGTTCTAATGGGGCTTATTATAACTGACTAAATGCTTTTATCTTGCTGTTTTTAGCATTATTTATTTATTTAACTTTTTTTTTTTTTTTTGCACTTTTTGGCTGAGGCTGGGTTTGACCCGCCACCTCCAGCATATGAGACTGGTGCCCTATTCTTTTGAGCCACAGGCACTGCCCTATTTATTTAACTTTTGACAGTTTGACTATGATGTCTCATGGAGAAGACCTTTTTGAATTGTACCTACATGGGAATCTCTGAGGCCTCTGTATCTGGATGTCTAAATCTCTGGCTAAACTTGGTAAGTGTTCAGTTACATTTTTGTAAATAGATTTTTTAATGCTTTTTTTGGTCTTTTCTCTTTTTGGAAAACCCATAATACCACAATTTGTTCACTTAGTGGTGTCTTGTGTGCCATATAAACTTTATTTCTTTTTCTTTTCATTTTTTCCCCTTTATTACATTTTCCATTTTTTCTTCCTGAGTAAGTTATTTTAAAAGACTTGTATTCAAGTTTATATATTCTTTATTTTGATTTATGTAGACTGATAGAGGAATCCACCCTGGGGATTAAGGAGAAGTTTTATTAGGAAGGAAAGAGTAGAGTGCAGTCTGAGTGGAAGTCAGCTCCACGTCACACAGCTTTAGGAGGCCTCTGTTAACCTTTTCAGTGTGCTTGGATTGTGGGAGGGGGCTTATTGAGGGGGTCATGTTCTTCTGTAGAAGGACTAATCTTTGCACCCAGGAGTAAACTTGGAGTTACTATCTTCTGCGAAGGAGACCAGGGGCCTATCTCTGGTGTCAGCTGGCCCAGGTGGAAGTCATTGTTCTGTTGTTTCCCAGGAACATTGGCCTTGAAGAATTCAAGAAGGATGGGGAGGGAGTTTGTTGTAAGCAGGCAGTTTGGTTTCTTGCATGTTTTCTCCAAAATGTCTGCATTCTTGTTGATATCATAAAGATTCTGTCCCCATAATTTCATTCGTTGAACTGTTTCTCTCAGATTCCTGTTTTGTTCTCTTTAATAAAATCTACCACTTTGTTATTTTTTTCATTAAAATCATGAATTGATTTTTTATGTCTTTGTATTATCCATCCATGTTTCTTTGTATGTCACTCTCTTCCCTTAAACTCATATTTTTGTATTACTTTTCAGGTATTTGTTAGATTTCCTTTTTTCAGAGTTTCTTACTGGACAATTGTACTTCTTTGGAGGTTTTGTATTTCCTTCCCTTTTCATATTTCTTGTGTCCCTACATTGATATCTGTACATCTAGTATAGTAGTCACTTATTCCATTTTAAGAGATGTGTTCATAAGAAGACTTTTTCCTGTAGATGTATCTATGCTGTCATTTAGGTTGGATGTTTGGTTGTTTGGTATTGATTCTGAGTGAGCCTAGTAGTGTAGTCTCCTTATGATTTCTTTGGCTGTAATTGACTTCAGCTTGTCTTCAGCTTCTTAGTAGTATAGGCTGAGGTTATTGGGGAAGCTGTAAAGTGATTTTTCTGGGGATGAGGATGCAGGTAAGTCTGCTCTTTGGGCCTGTGGGGGACATATATGGATGAGGTGGTCTTACCTCTGGAAAAAGTGGGTTTGTTGGAAGTACCATCCCTGGTTCTCAGGTCTATGGGTCCTTGGGTCCTGAGTGGCATGCATGGCTAATGGTGGGTATGACAGTACACTCCAGGTCTTCTTCCCCATGCAATGCATGTGGGTGAAAGCAATGGTGGCAGAAAACTGTAGGAGGGGCCAGTTTGGGGTCACAGGCAGAACATGCAGACATGTAGCAGTCTCATTATCAGAGAGGGCAGGGTTGCTGTCTTTGGTGGGGACCATGGGCAGGCAGTTCTCAAGTTCTACTGAGCACATGATCAGCAACTTATGTCCAAGGGGGCATCCTGGGACTGATGGTTAACTAGGGCTACATGACTGGGTCTAGCTGGGGTCACAACACTACAGTCCTCTAGCTGAATATGGAGGATGTCAGTGTGGCCTCAGGAACATACGTGAACATGAAGAGGTTCCTGGGCCCCAGGGAAGATGGTTTCTAGGAGGGATCTGTCCTCAGAATGGTGCCGTGCTGTGGCACCCTTCATCCTGAGCTGCCCTCGCTATTCCTGCCCTAGGACAACGTGGGCACAGCCCTGTAGTAGGCTCAGGGCCAGTGATGCCTGGGGCTCTCCTGTAGGTGGACAGCTGGCATCCATGCTGAGAATGGGGATTGCTACAACAGGAGGCAGATCCTCCTGGCTTTGAGCCATGCCAGCTGGCTGCTCCACTTCCTTTTATACACTGCTGTCTCGAGTTCTGTGGGGCTCCTTGCTGAATCCCAGCACTCTCCCGCACAGCTCCATCTGACAGGTGGGTATTTGCTGTTTAGGTCTCTTCTTTGTGGAGGAAGCAAGTGCTGTGCACATTTAGCCAGCCACTGCGAGGACGCCACAAAGATGTTCCTGCTATCTTTTCTCTCTAGGAAACTCTCACACACACCTCAGAGACAGAATCAGATGTGCTCATTTGTGAATCAGCTTCTGAGCATGAGCAGTGTGAGCAGAGCCTTCCCCTGTAGGCCACAGATCCTTAGTGTGCCTGGAGCACAGCAAGGTGACAGGGACACTGCAGCACCTCTGACATGCAGCACTGTTACCTGCAAGAAAGCTCTGGGTCATTAGTTTTTGTATCCTAGCAGGTAGACAGGTCACAGTCTGACTCAAAATTTGTGTTTAATACCAGATTTATTCTAAGTTTAAAATAATATAAACAGATATATAAATATAAGTTTAAATAATATAATGTGGCATTAGTTTTGGAGAAGTAGCTAGATGATGCCCCAGAACATCATGAGGATGAGGACACTGTGATGTAACACTGAGTGAGTGTGGAGACACTGTGATGTGACGCTGAGTGAGTGTGGGGACACTGATGTGACACTGAGTGTGGGGACACTGTGATGTGACGCTGAGTGAGTGTGGGGACACTGATGTGACACTGAGTGAGTGTGGGGACACTGTTGTGACACAGAGTGAATATGGGGACACTGTGTTGTGATGCTGAGTGAGTGTGCGGACACTGATGTGACACTTAGAGAGTGTAGAGACACTGCGATGTGATGCTGAGTGAATATGGGGACACTGTGATGTGACACTGAGGGAGTGTGGAGACACTGTGATGTGACACTGAGGAAGTGTGGGGACACTGTGATGTGACACTGAGTGAGTGTGGTGACACTGTGCTCTCTATATGCTGTTTGAGCAGGTTTAAGTAATAGGTTAAGAGGACATGAAAACTAGATAATTTTACTCCTGAGCATATTTATATTGAAAGCCTGCTGAGAGACTCTAGGTATAGATGTCGAAGCAGTCATGTTCCTTGCCTTCAAGTTTCTTCATCTCTTGTAGGATTGTAGATATAGTGCAACACTTAGAGTGTGTAGCCTTGTAAGTGTGATGTTTCAGAAATGAATACTGTTGAGTTAGTATCTGTGAAATCTCATTCAGGCAAGTTAGAGAAAGCTTCATAGACTGAGGGCTGAAACTTTCATGCAAATTAACAAGCCAGGCAACTCCAGCGGGCCAGAGACTCAGGAGTCTGCCCAAACTGTACACTCCCTCCAGAGCCCTCCTCCCAGCCAGACACAGATGGCGGTGCAGGCTCACTTTGCAAAGGCCACCGGATGCCCAATCCCATGCCCTGCTGCTTGATCTGGGCATGTCACACTCCAGAGCTGCTCCTGCAGCTAGAACTCCCTGGGCAGGGCAGTCCCAGAGGAACTACACATGGTCACTCCCTACAAATATCCAGCAACAACAGAGTGATCCTGCAGGGGTCTGATCTGGGAGAGAAATCTCCCCAACTCTGAGGACAGTCATAAGCAACAGTGAAAAATAATCATGAGGAGGAATCAACAGAAAAACTCTGGCAATATGAATAGTCAGAATAGATCAACTCCCCCAAGGAATGACAAGGTAGAAACAGCACAAGATCCTTTGCATAAGCAAATGGCCGAGATGTC
>CAUYON010018294.1:0-13748 GCA_963573935.1 Arctocebus calabarensis
CTTGTTCTTGAGAGATGGAGCACTAAAGGAAAGGACTAAATACAGGCACACTTAAAACTATTGTAGACCCTCAAGTTCTCATTGAAACTCAACTGGAGACGGTTTTGACTTCTCCTCATAAATTCTTCCTTTACAATTTGGAGAACATAATCAGCATTTTAAGTAAAGCATTGTGCCTATTCATGAATGTAAATTTACACTGATGTGTCCAAGAAAGACAAATATGTGTATGTGTACCATGGAATACTATTTAGCCATTAAAAAGGATGGAAACTTTATATCTTTTGTATTAAACTGGATGAAGTTGGAGCACATTCTTCTTAGTAAAGTATCACAAGAATGGAGAAGCAAGAATCCAATGTACTCATTGGAATGAAGAGTACTGGCTCTAATATGAAGCCAGTAGATTATCTAATACATAACTACATAAGAGAAAAACTCAAATCAATTCAAGGTGGGGGCCAGGGGATGGTGGGAGCTGGGAGAGAGGAGATGGGAGGGGGATGAGTTTGCTTCTAGGCTACAGTGGATAGCACAGCTCTTGGGGGCGGGACACAATTATAAGTAGGACTTTTCCTAACAGATGCAAACATTGTAAGTCAATTCTTTGTACCCTAAATAAAAAAATTAATAAATAAAAATTAGAAACAATATTTTGTTTTGTGTCTTTTATGGAAAAGACTGCATGCAAGTTCTGTGTGAAAAGAATTTTTAATTTGCTGTCACAAACAATGCTGTACGTGATCAGCCTTCCTTAAACATTTTTTTTTTTTTTGAGACAGAGCTTCAAGCTGTCACCCTGGATAGAGTGCTGTGACATCACAGCTCCCAGCAACCTCCAATTCCTGGGCTCAAGCAAGTCTCTTGCCTCAGCCTCCCAAGTAGCTGGGACTACAGGCGCCTGCCACAACGCCTGGCCATTTTTTGGTTGTAGCCGTCATTGTTGTTTGGCGGGCCTGGGCTGGATTCGAACCTGCCAGCTCAGGTGTACGTGGCTGGTGCCTTAGCCCATTGAGCCACAGGCGCCGAGCCTTAAACATTTTTATATAGTGTTTTTGATATTAATGATCTTTGTGCACTTTTTTCTCTTAAACAGAGGTTAGTTTTTATCAATTAAAAATCCAGTAGGTAATAGTTTTCATAGTCTCATTACCAGTTCAGATTTGTTTACCATAGCAAATAAACTGTTTAGTCATAGTTCTTCAACCAGAATAAATCTTTAGAAATGAACATTTTAAGGTTCAATAAATGAAGAAATGTATGCTTTTCTAATGTTGATAAAATTGCCGAATTGTTCTTTTAAAAAGTTACATTGGCTCGGCACCTATAGCTCAAGTGGCTGAAGTGCCAGCCACAAACACCAGAGCTGGTGGGGTCGAATCCAGCCTAGGTCTGCCAAACAACAATTACAACTACAACCTAAAAATGGCCGGGCATTGTGGTGGCTCCTGTAGGCCCAGCCACGTGGGAGGCTGAGGCAGGAGAATCGCTTAAGCCCAGGAGTTGGAGGTTGCTGTGAGCTGTGATGGCACAGCACTCTACCCATGGTGACAGCTTGAGGCTCTGTCTCAAAAAAGAAAAAAAAAAGTTACATCTATGTCTAATAATTTGTGAGAATGCTCATATGCCCAAGAATTCACTGCTATTTAATAAATGGTTAACCTTCCAATCTGAGAGATAAAAAATTGTATCTCCTATTAGTTTGCATTTCCTTAGGAATTGGGTTAAACATTTTTTAATATACTTTTCTTTTTTTTGTTGTTTTTGAGACAGAGTCTCACTTTGTCACCCTCGGTACAGTGTGTGGTGTCACAGCTCACAGCAACCTCCAACTCCTGAGCTTAGGTGATTCTCTTACCTCAGCCTCCCAAGCAGCTGGGACTACAGGCACCCGCCACAATGCCCGGCTATTTGTTTTTGTTGTAGTTTGGCCAGGGCTGGGCCCGAACCCGCCGCCTTCAATATATGGTGCCGGCACCCTACTCACTGAGCCAGAGGCGCTGCCCTGAATATATTTTTCTTTTTATGTGAACTGCCTACTTATGACCTTTTCCCACTTCCTATATTCAACTTTTAATCAGTTTTTACTGATTTATAAGAATTCTTTGAATAGGAAATATATTAGCTTTTTATTATATGTACTGTAAACAGTAAAAATTGTTTACAATTTTTCTTTTTTTAAACAGAAGTTTGTTTCTTCCTTTTTTACAGTGTCACGTTTATTTGTTAAATTGTGGTATTTTATGATAACTGAGGAAGTTGCCTTCCTTATGTTCCTTATTTGAGGTTATTATTATTATTTATGATTATCTACCTAGAAAAAGCATTAGAACTATCCATAAACTTGGGATTTGTGCACTTTTTTCTTTTAAATAAAGACTTGTTATTAATTAAAAGTCCAGTAGGTAATAGTCTTCATAGTTTAATACCAGTTCAGATTTGTTTACCTTAGCAAATAAACTGTTTAGTCATAGTTCTTCAGCCATAAATCTTCTCTTCCAAAGCAAATATCCTTCAAGGATAGAACAAACAGGATCACAACACAATGAGCGTTAAACCTGTAGATGCTAGCTCAGCTTCATTTGGAAGTGGGAGTGAAAGAAAATCACCTGACATAGCCTTGTCTATATAAGAAAATCTGTTTCTTTCAATTAAAATAATTTTTTTAAATATTGTAAATACTTAACAAAATTGTAGGGGCTTGATTTATGATGTAAACAAACAATACAATAAGTAGTACTTCCATTTTTGTATACTTAATGTCCCCTTAATTTACCTTTCTGGGAAATTTCTAGCTATTATTGAGAAGTAAAACTATAATCTGCATAATGTGAACTTGAAATAAACTTTATAGTCACAGAGCCACATGTAACTTTTAGGCCTTATTGTCTCTGCCAGGCTTATAAGATCTCCAAACCGAAGGAGAGTTCAGCAAAAAATAGAGGAGAATGGGAAGAGAAAAAAGTTGTACTTTTATTTTGGGAATACCCTCTTGTTGTTCTCTTTAGTAGTTACATACACGTGTTCACCTTAATCGAGAGAAATATTACCTATGTGTTTGATAGACCAAACATTTAGAACATCTTTATTTATCATATATATATTTTACAGATTACTAAAGCAATACACACTAATTTTAGAAAAGAATTTTAAATATGGCTAAGCTACTTGGTGTTTTTACAGAATGTTTTAGGTACAAAGCTGGTCTTGAACTCCTGACCTCAAGTGACCCTCTCTTCTCAGCCTCCCAGAGTGCTAGGATTACACGCATTAGCCATTGCTCCTGGCCTTTTATCTTTATCTTGCCTTCTAATTACAAAATACAAAATTATCATAATGTCTTCCATAGTAACAATGACCTAAATTATAGAAGCTACATTTATTAAGATATACAGTAAGAACCAGAATTGATTTGAACTTACTTCTTGTGGCACAAGTACTAAGAAACTTTGTGTTCAAAATTTCTATGCCTTTTTACTATGTCTTTTTATAACTTTCAAAGACCCTGGTACATCATAGGTAACAATGATGTGAAGCTAGAAAAGGCAGAGTGTGTGTCCCATCAAAGAGCTGTGCTGTAGTAGATTGTGAAAGCTTAGACAGGTTTTCATAGCTTCTTTTTTTTTTTTTGAAAATGTAAGTCATCCTCTGTTCTCAGTAATAATGTTAAAATAGTGGACCACTGCTTTTGACAGGTTAATGAGAATGCTTTAAATCTTTGTGTGTATGAACATAGCCGTAGAAGGACTACTCCTATGGAAACATTTTCACAAAAAAATAATAATTATGAATAAGATTAATTCTTTCAAGTTTATAGTTGACAACTCACCATTTCACTATGAATGTTCACACCATTTCACTTTATGGTTGACACTATTTCACTATGAATGTTAATACAAAAATTTCTTGTTAGTCTGATAGCTTCCTGTATGGAATTTAAATTTTTGTTATTTTTGGAAAGACACACATATTAAGTTTTACTGGAAAGTGTGGTCTGTGGTAGGGAACAAAAAAAGCAATGGATTCAATTGATTTTCATCATTGTTCCTGTGTCATAAGGTATAGAGAAAAAAATTCATGCAAAAAATAGTTTTGTGTACTTAGTACCATATTAAATTTGACGGAATACATTAAAAGTGTTCCATGCCCCCTTTACCCACAAGAAGTTTATAACATTGGTATTTAGTAGTTTCCAAATGCTGCTGGAATAATCACCCATGTAGCTAAACATTTGGAGAGGGCACAAATCCCTGAAATTGTTAAGTTAAAGAATCTCTAGTATATACATCTTGTAATGTATATAATGCTGCATCCTATTAATGTATTAATATACTTTTCACCAACTATTTATTATTTCATGGAATAAAATGGTACTGAATAATCTAGTTGTTCAGTGCAGGTAATGCAGGTGGAACTTGGCCCTGTAGGATGGTGAGATATGAGTAGGCTGAGAGGAAAGAAAGAGGATGGTGTAGAGGAGAGAAACGGCAGAGGTGCAAGGGCACTGGGGGCAGAGAATCTATGAGAGGAGACATGCGGACATCATCCAGAGACACCTGACGATGACATCAGGCGGGCAAAGTTAGGCTGAATTATCAAGAGCCTTTCAAAAGTATACAGAGGCATTTAGATTTCATGCAATAGGAAATAAGAAACCATTGTAGAGTTCTTAAAGCAGTAATGATTATTCCATAAAAATAGCATTTCAGGAACATAAATCTCTCACTTAGCATTGGAAGATTAACTGAAGCAGGTTGGTGTAGAGGTGAGAGTACCAGCAAAGAAGCAAGAATGATAATATAGTATAAGAAGATAGACAAATGCTGTGCTGGTGCAGGCTGGTAGCAACACGAATGGAGGGAAGGGATTCATATTGGACTGCTATAGGGAAAATATGATTTGATGACCAAAGAGATACAAAGGGTAAAGAAGTCAGTATTTTAAGATTTTCGGCCTAAGAGATAGTAGCAACACAGTGCCATTAATAGAATGTCTTTAGTTGAGTGCTAAGAATGAATTTCATTTTCTTTCTGTGTAACCCTAACTTACAAATTTATGAGAAAAAATATTAAGTTGAGTTTGAGAAAAGTACTGCCAGGTGGCAGATATAAAACTCATCAAAATTGGCTTCCAGAACCTGAACAGCAAAAGAAGAAAAGGGCTTCTAAGGATTCTTCTCTGGGAATAATAGAAATACCCATGAGAGTTTCTTTGGAATGATAGCAATTTAGATATATAACCCCATTTCCCAAATAATTAAACTCTTTCTGTGGAGTTAGGTGCTAAAAGTCAGAATGTCCAAAGTTATTCTGAATGATAAAGATTATTCTTAAGAGCTGTATCCCAAGCCATTCAAAGATAGGCCAAATGTCAAGGCTGCACTTTGAGGTGTCATCCTTCAATATGTAACTCCTCTACCAGGCAAACAGCAGATCAGTTTCTGAGGTGATGCCATTCAGATTGGGAAGAATTATCTAAACCAGGCTGGCATATGAATATTTGAAAGTTCAGGTATAAGCATCTGAGAGTAGTGTGAAGAAAGAATTCTACTAATTATTTTGTTTGAAAAGGCACAGACTAAGGATGGGCTGTTAACAAAGATTTGCAGTAACTCTTCATTAAGGTGGTCTGGGTGATTTACTCAAAAGAGATATTGCTACCAAATTTAGGTAACAAAACACATACAGATAGGGTAGACACTGTATACTGCCCAAATTTAAACTAATCCAAGGAGAAATAATAAATTGTAATTTGTGCATGTCATGCTTTTATAGTTTTTGAAAATCCTATTAGGAAACAGGTTTGAGGCTACTCTCTTTACACACGAGTGGGAGTCACTGTATCAATTAAGATGTCAAGGCTGCACTTTGAGAAAAAAGTAGTTTTCATTGACCTTACAGAGTGTTCTCCAGGACTTTGTAAATCATAATAATTATAAATATATAAAGTCTTATTTGTTACCTTTGCTACCATTTTTAAGGTAATTCCTAAAATATAAAGATCTATTTTATATATATATGTATATATACACACACACATATATATATTTAATAGTACAAATGCCGTAAGTATAAAAATACGGAGAAATCCATCTCTGTGAATAAATCACCATTGTAAATAAATTTGAACATAAGTACAATTCACATGTAAGATCATTGTAACTCAGTACCTGATGCAGTTTACTAAATAGTGTCTTGTCTGTTTGAAAGAGGGTATCTCTATGCTATTAATTTACTATCAAGGAATAATCTGAGTCCCAAGAATAAAGCCCATTAATCCTTAATACTAACACTTTAACACATGAAAGGAAGATGTGTGTGATTTAATTTCAAGTCATCTATGGTGCTTGAAAAGTATTAACTGTGAAGTGAATGATTATTAAAGAATGAAAATTACATTTACAAGTGGCATATAAAAATCACGATTTAGAAAAAATGAAATTCAGCTTTTCTAGGCATGTAGAATTACTTTTCTATAAAATACAACTAAGCGTATATGTTTGAAATACATACCATTTTTTGAGATAAATGAAAATATAAATCTATAGCATTATTCTACATATGTGAAATAGGCCTTTATAATGTTTTACCTTTTATATATTGTTGTGATGGCAATTCAAGTTAAATAAAGTATATTCCATGATGAATATGTATCATAAAACTTTCAGAGCTATTTGCTTTTTATGGATATATTACTTTGTAATTTCGATATTTGAGAAACATGTATCTCATTTATATAAAGAATTTAGGACTCTATAAAATATCTAAGTCTAATAACATACCCTTTTAGACTGCCAGAAAGAAGCAAAGAGGCCAGGATTGGTGGCTCACACCTATAATCCTAGTACTCTGGGAGGCTGAGGTGGAAGAATTGTTTGCAGTCAGGATTTTAAGACCACCCTGAACAAGAGCAAGACCCAATCTCTACAAAAAATTGAAAAATTAGCCAGGCGTGCCTGTTAGTCCCTGCTAGTCAAGAGGCTGAGACGGGAGGATCACTTGAGCCCAGCAGTTTGAGGTTGTAGTAAGCTATGATGATACCACTATACTCTAGCTTAGGTGACAAAGTGAGGTGCTTTCTCAAATAAATAAATACGATAACTACCTAAATGTCCAATAATATCATGAATAAAATTATACTTTAAATTCCTATTTGTTATATATTAAAATACAGTAAAATTGACAGTAAGTTGACCACCCAAGGGACTAACTGTACCAAACTGGTCCACATACAGGGAGATGGGCAACATAAGGAACTAGGCCTGCTGTACTGATACTAGACATATACTTTAGTTTCTTGAACACCTTTTCTTAGAGAATATCATACAAAATCATATATATTCAAAACACAGTAAAATTATACATACAGTATCATACAAAATTAATACATTGACTGTTTTTTCATGGTTTAATCATTCTTTCTGAGAAAACAGTCACTCTTGGTCTATTTCTTATTCTTACTACAAATGTAAGCATAGAAAGCACTCTCTACATTGGCTACACCACTCAACACACCTGGGCACTTTTACATGGCATATATCTTGAACTGCATTATCAGATGCTGGGCATCCTCTTCTTTTGGAGTCTTTGCAATTTCTATGTCATCGTCACTTGCTTCTTCCACTTCATCAACTGCTTCATGAACTTTTACACTGGTTTATACTTGGGTTTCAATATCACTTGGAAAATTGCTTCTGGCTCAGATTCAAAACAGGTTGCCACATCATCATCGTTACAGCAAAACCTTCAAAATCTGCTCTTTCGAATTTTGTCATTGGAGATGGGCTGACTAATGGGGACAAAATATTGTGCTCTTGGGTTGTGACACATCCAATTCCAGAAAGTTTCTGTATCATTTCTGACTGAACTTTATTCCAAGTAGAACTGATCCAGAGGACAGCAGCCAGAGCATTAACTGATGCAGCAGATGAGTTTGCTTCCAGAGGGAACGCAGCCTTGTGTTTTGGTAATGACCCACTGCAGGAGCTGAGCTCAAGAGTGCATTTTTAATGTTTTGTTGAGGCCTTGGTCAAGAAGTTGGATTTCTGAGGTCATGTTTGGAGACAGACATTTCAGTGTCATGTTTGTGAGATGATTCACTTGTGGGTGGCCAGGACAGTTGTCTAGTATCAGTAGAATAGACCATTTCTTCACTTCTCATTTGATACACTTACCCACTCAAATAGGGCACTAGTTATGTAGGTGCATTTGTTTGATCTCCAAGTGACAGGAGGAGCTCTTCCAGCTTCAGGTTCTTGAATGCATGTGACTTTGCCAATTTACCAGTCACCAAGGACTTTAGATTCTCTCTGGTTGAGCTTGCTCAAAGCAAAACTATGACACATTCTTTGGAAAGTTTTCTGCTCTTACATTTGTCACTCTTTGTGACCAGGCTCCTGCCAGGTGTCGCCTTGAAGAAGAGTTCACACATATCAGCATTAAAGATGTCATTGTCTTTGAAGCCTCTGGTGAAGTCTGGGATCTTTTTGATGAACTCTTCCACAACTTCTCCTGGAACTTCATTGGATTCACCACACAAAACTTTTCTGGGAGATCTTGTGTCACAGTTTCAACCACTTGATGCTTGGAACTCTGCCACCCCAATTCCTGTGCAAATTTTTTAGCAGCTTGTTAGATCATCAGCCCAGAGATTCAGGTGTTAACCGCCCTTATTTGCTTGAACCTGCATAATGTGACTTCACTGACTTCATCATGGCAAGTTTGCCTCCTTTTCCACTATACGTCTCTGCTTTCCTTACCATAGCTTTCCAAATATGTTGCTGGTTTTGGATGTTGCTGTGATCTTCCTGACATCAAAACGTTCTGCCATCTGGCTTCTACTTTCCAGAAAATGTAGAAGATCAACTTTTTTCCTTCATTGTCAGCTCTTTGTGTTCTGTCCTTTGGGCCATCATGTCTCAATTAACTGTAAAATTTTTCAGTAACTGTAGGAAGTACCTACAATTCAGACAAGTCTTTAACTTCGAAAAAAATCTTCCACCACATGTGAGAAACAATAGGACATCAGGCCTAATCCAACATGTAATAATAAAACATGGAAAAAGGGTGGCGCCTGTGGCTCAAGAGCGCCAGCTCCATATACTGGAGGTGGCAGGTTCAAACCTAGCCCCAGCCAAAAAAACAAACCAAAAAAAAAAAAAAAAAGTGGGGAAAAAAACCTATATTAAAGAAAAAAATAATGCAACTAAAGGGTAAAGCTCATACTTTCTACCCCTCGGTGTAGACTCATCCTGTCAAGTTTAGAGGGTAAATTGATATTGTGTGTCACGGTTCAGGTGGTCAAGATACAACTTACAGAGGAGGTCAATATATAGAGGTCAGTCTTCTATTGAGTACATGTGGTACATGTCAGGTCTGTGGAAATTAGGTCAACTTAAGGAGGTAGTCACCTATGGAGGTTCTACTGTATATAATAACTTTCTATTTATTGAAACCAAGGATCAATTCTCCATAAGAAAAAGACTTTGAGACCATATAATTGAGCAGGGGTTTTTTTTGTTTGTTTGTTGAGACAGAGCCTCAAGCTGTTGCCCTGAGTAGAGTGCCGTGGCATCACCGCTCAGAGCAACCTACAACTCCTGGGCTCAAGCAGTTCTCCTGCCTCCACCTCCCAAGTAGCTGAGACTACAAGTGCCTGCCACAATGCCCAGCTATTTTTTTTGTTTGCAGCCATCATTGTTATCCACCCAGGCTGGATTCGAACCCTCCAGCTCAGGTGTATGTGGCTGGTGCCTTAGCCACTTGAGCCACAGGCACTGAGCCAATTGAGCAGTTTTTAAAACTATATATAAGAAGGAAATAACTTACAACTCTTAATTTTTGACAGAAAATAGTCTAAAAATAGTGAAACTGTGATATTTTAAATAAGACAATGATACAGACAATGGACAATTAATGAACAGTCCATTTTAGGTAAAAAATATAAGGGTCTTCTTTGTGCTTTCAGATGTATCTTAAGCAAATGTTCATGTGGGTTCTCATAGAATCTGGGGAGCAGGAGGAAAAACACACACACCAGAATAAAAAAGCAGGGGACTTCTCACTCACCTACATCCTTTTTTAAAAAGGTACTAGTGAAATACCATGTTTCTTTGAGATCAAAAGAGTTTTTAATGGAATAGTTAAAGTGCCAAGGTTGGCCTTGTTATCAGTTTGGTTTTTCCTGGATTATGTTACATGCCTGCTTATTTTTGACTCTTGTGATTCTCCCACAGATGATAAGTAAGCAGTCCACATCCATGGCAACTTCATTCTTTTGTATGCTCTTTTCTTCTCCTGATAAATTATGAAGTCAAAAAGTAGATCTGGAGATGCTGGGTTTTATAATCAGTAATTCATTGATACCACATTAGCTAAATTCCTACTGCTATAAAAAGGCTAAGCTTAACTTAGTGCTCACTTAGGGTGAAATTTTATCTAACATCTTCCTCATCAAGCCCTCAAGCTTCTTCCATTTAAAGTGGGAAAATTCTATTCTTTTAAGATAACTACTCTATCGTTGAATGTTCTTCTGCAAAGGCCAATGACTAAATAAAAAAATGACTACAAATCTTCCTATCAAGTAATTGATTTTCTTTTATTCTTGAAATGTACTTTCATGGGGGTCATCATGTAAATATCTGTCCATTACTTTAGAATTAAGAACGCAACTATGTTCTTAAGAATGTAATTACACTTCATGTGTTCGTGATATTTGTTGATAAACAATATCTTATTCATTTTTGAGATCTCTTGGGCTAGTTACCAAGTATATAGTGATGAACAAAATATACATTGTCCCTCCCATCATGAAGCCTCATGGGATTGTTATTGGTGTTGAGCCTTCTTGAGACTCTTACATACAATTTAAATATCCTCTGATAGTGAAAGAGCCCAATAAAGTTGTCAGTTGATCTTAATTTATTCTATTATCTAAAATCACCTTCTAATGTTAAGTTAGAGGCTTAAGCAAAATAACTCCATTATCTTCTGTTAAGTACTTCCCTAATAATATCATCCTCTGCACTAGTGCTGCCATAGACTAATTGGAATCCAGGGACAATCTAGACATCAAACCTACAAAGTCTTTATTAAGCCCTGGACAAAATTATACCAAAGTTATTATTTTAAAATCCAAAACTTGAAATGAAATTAGCTAAGAGAGACTATGAAGAAGGAAATAGAGCTTTAATACTTCTCTGTGTCCTAATTTTTAAATGGGGTGAAACAAAGTAAAGAATGCAAAGTTTTGCATATTTTGATTATTAATGTACATAATTTTTATGTTTATTATTAATCTAAATAGATATTAACTGATATGATTGGTGAATTTCATTTGTCAAGGTTACATAAAAGATAGTAAATATTAGTGTACATTTAAAATATAGGGTACTTTTCAGTGCATCATCTACTTTAGATATTAGTGACATTGAAAAGGAATGTCATATGTTTAACCTAAGCACAATTGAATATATATGTGCTAAAGTTTTTAATGTTCTGTTTAATCTGAATGATAAATCTAAGTTTCATGCTGTTTTGTACAAGCATGGCTAAAAGTAAAGAAAATTGTAGTTACAGGGGGATATATGGCTGATGGAGTATTTTTAAAAGTGGAAGACATGAATTATGTTTGTGGACTATGGAAAAGGAGACTATAGAAAGATATAAAGTATAAAGAAGATGATGGCTTTTTAAATAGGCCTCTGAGGATGGGATCATAAACATAATTTGTAGGATTATCCTTGAAAATATGACTTTTCCTTGGAGACTAAAGGAAAAGAGGAGGGAAGAATACACCTGTGAATAATTTTGTAGGTTTGGTGGAAGGAATTGACAGAACTAATGCCTGCTAGATTCAGTTTCCCCATGGAGGAGGAAGCAGTTTTCTGCTGAAAGCATAGGGTATGAAAAAGTCTAGAAGAGAATAGTGAAGGTTTAATAGGACAAGTAAAGGTAGGTGACCAGGGATATGTAAAAGAATTGCTAGGTGGTATTGATGACTCAACTGTAGCGAGATACTATAATTTTGTAGAAGACACTCACCATAATAATAATGTAACTTTTCCCCCATCAGCTCTACACTTTGAAGGTAGATAGGGGAAAGTAAACTATAGAAATAATTTAATTTTTGACTTCTAGGGCAGTGACCTGAGAAATACAGGGTATAAGGAGACTTGAGTGTCTGGGAGAAAAGTGGTTAAACTTAGAATCCAGACTGGTCAGAGAAACAAGCAAGTCCATAAAGGACAATTAGCCTGGAGGTGGTAGGCGAGGGAGAATGAGAGGAGCAAGGGACTGGATGTCTTGATTTGTGTGAAGGCTAAAAAATAAGAGCAATTGGAATAAGACTGTGGTTATTGTCAGAGGCAACTTTTACCTCAGAATTTCAGATCTAGAAGTACTGACTGATAACAAGATCCAGAGGAAGAAGCTGAAGTGAGAAGAGATAAAGACCATTAGCGCCAAGGCAGCAAATGAATAAGACAAGATTATTGATGTAGATATTGAGGTTTCATAGCATGGCTATGTTTTGGTTGTAGTTGTCATTGTTTAGCAGGCCCAGGCCAGGCTCAAACCCGCCAGCCCTGTTGTATGTGGCTGGAGCCATAACCACTGAACTACAGGCGCCAAGCCAACTTTTATCATTTTAACCATTTTTAATTGTATTTTTATTTAATTTTTTTCTTTTGAGACCAGTCTCACTGTGTCACCCAGGCTGGAGTACAGTGGCGTCATTATAGCTTATAGCAACCTCAAATGCCTGTCAAATGACCCTTCTGCCTCAGCCTCCCTAGAAGCTGGGGCTACAGTGGTAATCACCATGCTGGGTAGTTTTTCTACTGTTTGGTAGAGACCAGGTCTCACTGTTTTTTGCTCAGACTGGGCTCAAACTCCTGGTCTCAAGCAGTCCTCCCACCTGAGCCCCTCAAAGTTCTAGGATTAAAGGCACAAGAGCTCAAGTCACCACTCCTGGCCAGTTTTGGTTGGGTTTTTTTTTTTTTTTTTTTTTTGAGAGATGGGCTCTCACTCTTTCACCTAGGTTACAGTATAGTGGCACAATCATAGCTCACTGCAACTTTGAACTCCTAGGCTCAAGCAATCCTCCTGCCTCAGCTTTCTGAGTACTTGGGGCTACGGGTGCATACCACCATGCCTGTCTGTTGTTTTTTTTTAGTTTTTGTAGAGGCAGGGTCTTCCTTTGTTGCCCACGCTGGTCTCAAACTCCTGGCCTCAAGGGATCCTCCCCACTCAGCCTCCCAAAGTGCTAGCATTAACCATTTTTAAGTGTGTAGTTTAGTGGCAGTAGGTACACTCACATTTTTGTGCTCAGTAGGATCTTTTTTATAAGGAGCTGTCCGGTCTTCATACCTATAGTCTAGCCTGCCTCCAATCTCATCTCAAAATTCTTGCCAGTATGATCTTTCTAAAATGCAAATAATGTTATTAGATGAGGTAGGACCCTTTATTGCTCCCCACTATCTACATTGGTGGTTTCATCACCAAGTTTTCAGAGGTCCAAGCTGAAGTGAAGAAAACACAGTGTACCAAGTTTGTCTAAATTTTTTTCAACTTACACATTGAGTCAATAATTGAATGAATGAATGGCAGCAAGGGAGGGGAGGGGTGGGGGGAGGATGGGTAGAGGGAGGGCAATTAGTGGGAACACACCTACGGTGCATCTTAGCAGGGTACTGGCGAAACTTATTAAAGGTAGAGTATTAATGTCTTTATATAGTGATCAAGGAAATG
>CAUYON010018295.1:0-12625 GCA_963573935.1 Arctocebus calabarensis
GGCGCCTGTAGTCCCAGCTACTTGGGAGGCAGAGGCAGGAGACTCGCTCGAGCCCGGGAATTGGAGGTTGCTGTGAGCTGTAATGCCACGACACTCTACCCAGGGTGACAGCTTGAGGCTCTGTCTCAAAAAAAAAAAAAAAAAGAAATATTAGAAGATTAAATGAGATGAGACCAGCCTGTGTTTGATACTCCAGGAGGTGCAGTGGGAGGTGGAGGTAGGGTGGAGGGCTGTGGCTGGAAGTGTGTTTGTGTGAGGGTACAGGGCGTTGGAGCTAGGCTCTGGGGCAGGTGACCACGGCAGCAGCCGCCCACATGTGTACCCTCCTGCTTTAGGTACATTGTTGAGGAGCTTGAGGTTGTTCTTGGCAGTTGCACTTTTGGGGTAGGTTGGGGTCCTCTGTTACCATGCCTGCACCCAGGAAATGTAAGGGTGATCAGGGAAGTGGGGTCAGGGATCAGTGGGAAGTCTGACTTTGCCCTTTGCTATTTCAGTGGAATTCCTGGTGAAGATGAATCACTGAGTGGTGGCTCCTAGGGCTGGAGCCAGATAGCATTGTGTCCCCAAGATTAGGCTGGGGTGCCAGCTGAGGGAAAGCCCCTTTGGCAGACACAGGGCAGCCCCAGGTGTGTGTGGAGGCGGGGTTGGAGGCTCTCTGTCTGCCATGCACACTGCCTAGGGAGTCACAGCAGAGAGGTGGAAGGGAATGTGGGGACAGGGAAGTGACAATGCAAGATTTAAATATGGGTCAAGGAAGCTGTAGAAGAGATGTCAGGATGATGGTGACAGAAGGAAAGTGCTGACCACAATTTCTACTTGTTCAGAGGGCAGGAGTGGGCACCAGTATCAGGAGCTTTCTCTGTACTGAGCTCTCTTACAGGCATTTTCTTACTGAAATCTTCCAGCAGCCCCAGGACAAAGGTATTACCTTTATCCTCATTTTAAAGATGAGGAAATTTTAGTTCCTTGTTTAAGGGGAAACCTGGGGCTGCGAAATCCCACAGCATAGTCCCTCCTCCAACACACACACCCCTCCCTGGTACAATCAGTACGATCATTTTTTTAGTGTTTAGTTCTGTGAGTTTTGACAAATGCGCAGATCAAGTGGGGTTTATTTAAAAATGTTGAGATCATTTTACATACATGCAGTTACAGGAAATAATTGAGGGAAATCTTGTGTACCCCTTATTCAGTGTCCTCCTACAGGAACACCTTGCCAGACTAATGCAATAGCACAAGCAGGAAGTGGTCACTGGTGAGTAGGGATGCAGAACACTGCAGTCTCCACGCGGGTCCCCCCAACCCCCTACCCCCGCTCCTGCATCTCCATCCCAAACCCTTGGAACCACCAATGTGTTCTCATTCTCTTAATTTTTGTCATTTTTAAGGGTCTTATATAAATGGACTTATACCACAATTAACCTTTGGGCATTGTTTTTTTTCATTCAGCATAATTCTCTGGACATTTCATCCAAGTTATGTGTATACATGGTTCATTCCTTTTTATTGCTAAATAGTTTTCCTTGGTGTGGCTCTACCACAATTTGTTGAACCATTCACCTGGTGAGAGGCATCTGGGTTATTTCCTGGTATTGGCTGTTGTGAGTTAAGCTGATGTGAAACGTTTATGTAAGGTTTTTGGGTTAACGTGAGTCTTAATTTCTCTGGGATAAATGCTAAGGAGTGCTGTTGCTGGGTGGGCTTTGGAAGGGTGCCTTTGGGATGGAGAGGCAGGCATTGGTGGAGAGTGCAGACCTGGGAGGTGGCCACTAGGATTCAAATTCTAGCTTTGAACCAGATTCTGGGTGAGTTGCTTCATACGGCTATAAAACGGGATTAATTGAATACAGGTGGTAGCTAATGTGTATACAACACTTGGTACACAGTAGGTGTTTAATAGATGGAAACTGATCTTAATATAGGTTAAAAGGAAGCCCAGTGCCAGGGTGTCTGGGTTATGTGCAGATTGCGTGAGGTTTTTTTTTTTTTTTTTTTGGTCTATGTGTCAGGTATCATGAAAATTATGCATGGACCTTGTTTTTGCTCATCATCTTTTGTTAGTGTTTGTGCATTTAATGTGTGGCCCAAGACAACTCTTCCTCCAGTGTAAGAAGAGAAAAAGGTTGGACACCCTGCCAAGGTCTGTCCCACCGGTAGCCCCTAGGAGGGCTTTGTCAGGCTTCTGCCTTGCCCCTGTGGGATTGCCCAGTTGTTGCCTTTCTGAGGCCACACCCCAGCTTCTTCTCGAGAAGACCCTGTCCTGTTCTCAGATAGAGCACCAGCATTTCCCAAAGAAGTTGGCCAGGCCCATGCCATGGATCAGAGGAATCCTGGGGATTCCCGATTGTACTGGGCTCTGCTGGTCTGATTTGCCTCACAAAGTCTGAGAACATGCCCAGGCCATTTCATTTGTTACTGTGATTTAGTCCAATTCCAGAAAATGTGTATTGAATTGTTATGGTATATAAGGTACTGGACTAGGTGTTACAAAAGGTTCAGAAGAAATTGTTGTCTCCCAGCAGATCAGAGCAGCCAGCCCCAGCCTCTGGCCTCGTCCGGGAGCCCCCCAGGGCTGCACCATAAGGTCTGTGTTCAGTGTGGCAGGCAGAGCCCTGGATCTGGGTTGAGTGCATCTCACCCAGCTCCTGCCTTGCTGCCCCTCCATGTGCTGCGTGGCCGCCGCTGGGCAGGTCACTCATACACAAGTCCAGACAAGCACTGTGCTTTGCTGGCACTTGTCCTTCTACCTGGGTGCCCTTCTCATTCTGGTTGAAATCTTGCCTACTTAAAAAAAAATAAACAAGTACCATGTGCATGGGATGGGATAGTCAAACAGCACGAAGGCTTTGTGCTTTCTCCTCTCCAAAACCATAGTTGCCTCCTCAAGACAGTCATGGTATGGAACCATATTGGACTCCCTTTTCTTGCCTTTTTCATTTTATAGAGTGTCTTGGAAATTGTTCCATTAGAACTGCCTCATTAAAGTTTTTTGAAGGTCACACACCATAATAGATAATGGGGCCATTATTTATTTAACCAGTCCCCTGTTACAGGTGTCTTGGTTGTTCCCATTCTTGGGCTCTTACAGATCCAGCAGACAGTGCTGCATGCCTTTGGCCACTGTGTAAATGAGTCTCCTTAAGAATGATCTCTGACGTCCCTCCTCCTTTCTGCCCTTTGTGTTTAGTGCCTGGTTCCCAGCACTCGCTCTGAGATCCTTAAGGTAGAGATTGTGCCGTGCTTCCTTTCTCCTTTCAGTGCTTGCCATGCTTACTGACCACCAGTCACCCAAGAGCTTACAGGTGCTTCTGCTGCCGCTAGGACCTTGTAAGGGGTCTGGTGGGGATGCAGCTGGGGAGTCACTGCCCCAGACCAGCTTCCTGCTTTGTTGCAGAGCTGCATCTGGATGGGCTGATGTGTTTCCATGGCAGTAGACTTCCACAGTGTCATTCTTACTGGCCTCCTATTTCACCAAAAGGATGGGCCATAATCTAGCCAGCCCCCCTTGATGAATTTAGCGTGCTTCCTTTTAAACACATTTGAGAGATGGCTGCTTGGGTGTGCATTGCTCAGAAAAGGATCTGCACTCACAGGATCCTGTGAACCTAATGGCAGTAGCTGCTGTTTGTTAGGCAGTTACTCAAATGAGCTTGGCACTGAGCAAAAAGCGTGGGCTCTATTTTCATAAGACACAAGGACTTCATGAGGCAGGCACTGTTGTCCCCTGTTTATAGAAAGGGAAATGGAGGCTGTGAGAGTAACTTGGTAGAGGCTACTTAAATGATGTATTTCAAAAGCTGAGATTGCAACCAGGTATGCTTGATTTAGAACTAAAGCCTGTAACCACTCAGCATACCTGGCTTCTTAGGAAAGAAGTGGAATAGGGGAAGGGAGAGGTTGCCCCCCTTCAGCCCCCAGGCCTTGTGCCAGATGCTTGTTGCCCCAAAGCTGAATTGAGGCTCACACCCAGAGAGGGGATGGCCGCCATCAGGCCTCCACCGCCAAGGCGCCACAAAGGGCCCCATTGAAGGGTGAGTCCAGGAGCACCCCTTCTGGCCCACTCCTGAGCCAACATCCAGGGGGCCAACGGGCATTTCTGGCTCAGCTGTCTGGCCAGAACTTGGGGGGAGTGGTCTGAAATTCTTTCCTTGAACAGATTCCTCTTGGTCAGAATGTGTGGCTTCTAGACTGATGTCGTATTGAAGCTGTGCATCAGGTCTCCGAGCACAACCTGGGACACTCCACAGTCCCCTAGACCTCCCTTCCTCAACAGTCAGGCCTTGAAAATGTATGGATTTCCCTTCTTCCCTTCCCTGGTTTTGCACTTTGGATGAACCTTGTTTTCGAAGAACAGTAGAAGGTAATTTTCCTGTGCTTGCCAGCTGGCCCGTAATTGAACATTTTCAATAACACCCACTGTAAAGTATAATCGAAGTAAACAGGAAAATATGATTTACAATCTGGACAGCAAGTAAATACCAGGGTGCAATTAATTTTTACACAGAGCAGCAGATTCTGAAACATTTTCCTGTGCTGAGCAGTTTGTTTTTAATTACAGATTAGCAGCTGCTTTTCTGTTTATTACTATTATCATTTTTTACTTTTTGTTGGTGATGTTCAGATCCCTTGATCCATGTGTCTTTCTTTGAAGGTTTAGCCACAGGAGGGGGGATGTGAAATAGGACCAGAGACGTTAATTTGTAAGGAGTGATTTTAAAAACCTGAACTCTTTCTTCATTTGCTTGGGGAAATGATGGTGGACTGGGATGGGTGTGGACAGGCTGTGCAGGACAAGGTGAGGGTTCTCTCTCTGCTGGAAGCTTGCTCATTCTGGGGAAGAAGACATAGCTACAAAGCCTCTTGATGTTGAAAATATCTCACATGCAGTGTTGAAATGAGGTATCTCCAAGGATGGGAAATGTGTGCCTTTAAATGGATCTTCACGATTCTCCAGCAGCTTCTGCTCACAAACTTGGGAGAAGGGGTGCCCCTTTGCTGACTGTGAGCCCCCAGTGCCAGGGTACCTGAGGGCTGACCCCTTTGGTGCTGGATGCAGGGAAGGAGCCCATGTTCTGGCCCTCCATGTGCTTTAGTTTGTCCTAGTGTTTGTAGAAGCTGCCTGTCAAGCCAGCTCAGTGGTAAGCTGTCACATGACTAGAGCATGCTGCAGGGACGCCAGATTTTGGCCATGCAAATATGGGTAGACTTAAGTTTGTTGCCTTACTCTTTAGGGCATTGCCTTTTATGGATGGCCCAAGGCTGGCGTGGAGGTTCTGAGAAGATGATTCTGGGCCCCAGTGACCCTCCTGGAAATGTATTTCCTTAAGCAGGGAGGTTGTTCCATTCCCATGGGGTTTCCCGTGTCAGAGGAGAAGCTGTTCTCCCAGGGCACTGGTCTTCCTTAGTTTTGAATCTCTTTGCCCTTCTTTTGTCTTTCTAGGGAAAGACCACACTGGTCTATTTCCCAGAAGGTCCCCACCCCAGAGTGAGTGGCTGATGGGAAGCTGTTTCTACTGACATCGGTCATCTAGGAGGTATCCAGGCATCGCCTCTACCCAAGTCTACCAAACTGAAGATGGCTCGTGCCCACTCTGGGACAGAGCCCAGTGCCTGAGGTCCTTACCATGGTGATGGTCCTGAGTAAAAGCCTCAGCAACGAGGGAGCTGACTCCATAGCATGCAGGACTTTGAAGCCTGAACTGGTAAGTACCTAGCAGATGTTGTTCCTTTGACCTTTTAGTGAGGCCTGATGTCCATTTTGTAGACTGAGCATTTTAGACCTAGCAAACTAACTCCAGTGTGCCCAAGGGCAGAGGAGCCCAGAGCTTGGCTAAGTACTTGGGAAAAGGAAGTAGCTTGGCCCAGACTAGAGGTCATCTGCTAAGTGGGGAGGGGAAGGCTATCGTTCTAAATAATACATAGCATGGTTCTGCCATCCTGTCAAGCTGAGGCCAACATTCTTTTTGTCTCCACCCAGTAAGGGGAGGTGGTTTCCAGAGGGGAGTGGTACCCTGTGTGAGGGCCAAGGTAAGGCCATACCTTCAATGGGTGGTGCTGAGTGAGAACTGCTGCCTCAGGAATGTCAAGAGTAAGAGATGATGGAGAAAGAAGGCACAGTCTGGCAGGCAAGTTGGCAGCCCATGGGGACAGCTTCCCTCTGCCAGGTTGTCCCCTGACTAAGTGGTGGTAGGCTAGGGGAGAGGCAGACCATGAGCAAATAACCTCCAACAGTTGGATCCCATCAGTAGCCCCAACCTTCCTTCCAAGCCCAATTCCTCAGAAGTCCGGTGGGTGGGGCACTCACCCCTCCAGCAGGAACAAGAAGTGACAAGCAGACATAAACGTTCTTGTGTTGGAGTTTTGCAGATCGGTCCATTCCCAGAGCTCTCTGTAGCTTCTGTGGTCTGGAAATAGCTGACCACCCAGTGTCATGTCACCCAGAGACCCTTCTGGCACCCTTCACAGCCTCTGACGAGAACCCACCCTTGGTGGGCTTCTTTCCCCAATCTCATGCCAGTGAAAACCAGGCCTGGAGCAGAGAGGTGTAGGTCTCTGGCTCTGACAGGGGCTTGGGAAAGTCACTGAGGCCTTCAGAGAGACCTTATATGCTCTGGATGCTGAGCTGGAGAAATTCAAGAAATAATATGAGCCAGCGATGAGCCTTGTACTTCTTGGTCTTGAGAAGCTCCCAGTCTGTAGGGGGATGGTCCGGCCAGATGTGAATGGAGTGACACTCCAGGATCCCATTGAAGCACAGGGGATGTGTAGACTAGGGCGGGTGTAGCTATAGCACCTCGGGGAAACATCATGGCTAGATTTGGCCTTGAAGGATTTCTTGAGTCCAGCCTCCTCATTTTGTAAAGATGACAGCTGTGACCAGAGCAAGGCAGTGACTTCCTCACTAGCTCTGCTTCCTCCCCTCCTGCCAGCCCTACTTTCTAGGCATGTGTTCAGGCCTCTCCTTCTGGCTGGTTTTTGAACTCTAGTCTCAGTGGACTTCCCTGCCTCAAGTGTCTCTGGCTCTTATTAGGCATGGCAATACTGCCACTCTGCTTGTGGGGTGCAGCCAGTGAGGCCTGCATGGGGCCTGAGTGCCTGACCTGACCCAGCCCCAACGACAGGGACCCAGCGCGGCTTCTCCCTCTGTCTCCAGCACTGCTGAGAGAGCAGAGTGCAGACACCTAAGGTGTGTGTGTTTGGTGGCAGCCTTGGTTGTTGTAGCATTCCTTTCCAAGGTGCATTTGATACACGTCTGTTAATTGGATTACTTCTCATCACACCATTGCCACCACCCTGGTACCTCCTCCTGTCTTCCTTTACAAGGTTTCTGTGGTAGCTGGTCCTCTGCTTCTGGCTTTTATAACCTGTTCTCCACCCAGCAGCTAGAGGGGACCCAGTCAGATCTGTCATTCCTTTGCTCAGAACCTTCCACTGGCCTCACATCTAATGCTGAGCACATGCCAAGCCCTTGCTAGGACATGGTCTCACCCATGTGAGCACTCTGACTGCATCTCTACCACCCTCCCCACTTGCTATGCTGAGGCCACACTGGCTTCCTTGCTCAAATGTGCCAAGTATGAACATGCCTCAGGGCTTTTGCACTTCTTCCATGGCCCAGGGCTCTCCCCATAGCAAGACTTTCTCCCTCCATTCCTTCTTTCTCTGGCCACTCAGCCTGAAATTTAATTCTGCCACCATCCTTCCCCTTGGGCTTCTGTCCCTGTCTTTTGCCCTCTTAGGCAACCATCACTTTTAACATTTTACTTGTGGATCTTGTTTGTTAAATGACTAGAATGAGAGTTTCAGGAAGGCAGGAAATGTTGTCTCTTTTGCTTGCTAAATACCCAGTGCCTTACACCAGGGCCCAGTATGTGGCAGGTGTGAGGGTACTTGTGGTGTGAGTGGACAGGTCCCTGTTGCCTGGCTGATTCTCACCTACCATTGTTTTAATCTCTTTCTGGGTACTGCTCAAGTTTAAGGTTGCAACTAGAGTAGCTCTGATCAGAAAGGAGTAACCTCAAGGGTGAGGGGCTATCTGGAGGTCCCGAGGGAGAAGCCTTTCCTGAGTCTAGCTGTGCTTTTGGCCTGAGTGGCCTCTTCTGGGCTCTATCCCTTCTCAGAGTAGGACTGACTGGTGTTCGATGCAGAGCTGATTCCAGGGCACATGGTTCTGAGGTCAGCTGAGTCACTCTTCTAAGAGATATGGCCTGACGCCTGTGAGGAGGAACATGGCCTCCCAGCCCTACCCAGGGAAGGAAAACTCATCTTCTCAGAAAAAGAAAGCAAGTCAGGGAGATGCGGCCACATGCACTCTTGCTGCTCACAGATTAGGATCTGTGCTTTCTTCCCGAGCGTTCCCTCCCCTGCTGCTTGTTATTGACTGACCCGGAAACCACCCAGCACAGTTCTTGGAGCCCAACTGCCTTCTTCCTCCTCTTTTCTTCCCTTGGCTCCAGGTGGAAGGTCAGTTAAGGGAAGTGGCTTCTTTGGAGAGGGGCTTTCTCATCAGTCAGTCACTTTGCTGATGCACCCCCCACACAGTGACTGAGTGTCAACCTCTGGCCTGGCCCTGTCCTGTGCTGCTTGCTATGTGCTCGGGCAGGAAGGCCTGGAGACCCCAGCTGTGCTGAGTACCTTGGCAAGCCTCTTAAAGAAGTCTGGTCACCTGGAGCCTCATGCCACTCTGCTGAGGGACAGGGCCATGTCCATCTCTACTTTGTTATACAGACAGAAAATTGTGGCTCAGAGAGCTTGAGGGAGGGGGTTCCAGGGCACAGACTTCCTTGTCTGTGGGGTTCCTTGTCTCTGCCCAGTGCCTTCCCACTCAGGCCCCAGGTCTGGGGGTCTTAGGGAGAGGCACACACTGTAAATAACCGAAGAGAGACCCAAATAACCTGTCTAATGAAGATATTGTGAAACAGAATGTAAGATAAACTGATGTTAAATTTGCTTTGAACAGCCTGCAAAGGCTCAGAGGAAGCTGATGGGGTTTTGCTTTAGCTTCCTAAACTGGTAACATCATCCTCATGTAAATGCCATCAAGATAACAACAGGAAAGATGGAAAATAAGTTTTCTTTTGTTTTCTAATCAGACTAAGATGATAACAAGTGGAAGTTTGAGATGAAAAAAGAAAACATCAGGGGGGAGGCTGGGAAATGCATCATCACAGGCCACTTTGGAATGATGGGAGCAAGCCCCAGAGTGCGCTTCAGTCACAGAGGAGAGTCTAAATAGGGGAAAGGCACCAGGGTCTCTAGAAGCCCGGGTGTCATGGCACACCAGAGGGGCAGCCCACACTACTTCCTCTGCAGCCTGCTGAGGAACAAGAGGACTCGGCCTCCCTCATTAACCTCTTGGGGTCTATGTCATGATTCTCTGTTCTTTTTAAACGAACTAAATGCTGGTGACATTGGGATTTTCTGTTCTCCTGAGAAAGGTATAACGAAAAAGGAAAAAAGGATAGACCAGGCATGGTGGTTCATGCCTATAACCCTAGCACTCTGGGAGGCTGAGGCTGGTGGATTGCCTCATGAGTTCTAGGACCAGCCTGAGGAAGATGAGACCCCATCTCGAAAAATAGCTGGGTGTTGTGGTAGGCACCTGTAGCTCCAGCTACTCGGGAGGCTGAGGCAAGAGAATCGCTTGTGCCCAAGAGTTTGAGGTTGCTGTGAGCTGCGATGCCACAGCACTCTACCAAGGGCGACATAGTAAGACTTTGTCTCAAAAAAGAAAGAAAGAAAAGGAAAACAGGACTAACAAATAGCATTTTGCATTTGTTAGCATGAGGGCCCACTTTCTTGGGGAGAGACAGGCTGAGAGTGAAGGCTGTGCCGTGGCCATGGCTGACCAGCTCTCCCTTCTCTCAATCTGTCCCATTGCTTTCCTCTGCTGAGTGGGCTCTTCCTTCCAATGTTCTAACATTAGCTGTTCCTCTGGACGGCAGCCCGGACATTTGACCTTGGGGCACTGTGCTCCCTCAGCTCCTTCCCGCATGCCCATGCTCAGGCCAAGGACCTGCTCTCTTGTTTCCAGAGTGACCACCTCCCTTGACCAGGCCTTCTTTCCCCAGTCAGCCACCCAGCCCTCTCTAAAGTCTGGAGACCAAAGGGCACTGAGGACAGCCTACTCCTGAGCAGAGTGTGCTGCGTGGCTCCAGGCCACATGACTTTTCCCACGGCAGCCATCACTATATTTTTGGAGGGGCTGGTCTGGTAGGTGGAACAGGTACTTCTTTCTGCACCTGTCATGTTAGGATGCCACAACTAAGTTACCTATCTGGTTTGAAGAGTTAGTGGCCACCTCAGGTCTTATACCCAGCTGCCTGGGCCCTGGGGGTCTGCATACTGCTGGTTACACTGAGTTGGCACTTTGGGTGCAAAGCCCTAGCCAGGATCCCTGGCAGGATACAAGCTGGCCTGAAGTTAGAACTCAGAGGCACACAGAGAGTCCTTGACTAGGCCTTGTTTCCTCTCCCCCACCAGTCTTCCCGCTCCCTCTGAAGTCTTCAGACCAAAGGGCACTGATGCCTTTCACCCTGGGCAGGCAGAGATAGTAAGGGACGCGCCCATGCTTTGGCTAACCTCAAAGGCTCAGGAGTCAGGGCTGCTGTATCTCTGTCAGTATCTTTGAGAGTCTCCACCCAAGGGCACTGTTCCCTTCCCAGCTTCTCTTTCTCATCCTGGACCTGGATCTGCCTTCTGCTTTCTACTGCCACAGTCTCACTGAGTTCCAATTTGGAGGCGTGGGTGCTCTACTTGTTCCCCTCCAGTGAGTGAGTGTGAGCTGCTTCCTGTTGCATTGTGGTTCTCTGGAACACTGTGTTGAGGGGAGGAAAAACCAACCTAATTGCTTTAGCTGATAATCTGCAGACAAAGCTGTGAAGAACCATGGTTGGTTATGGCCTGGCATTTTCTGCATGGGCTAGTTCCTCATTTGGAGCCTTAATTGTGTCTTTATTTAAGTCAGGGCTTCTTTCTTTAGTCAGACAGATGGCTCTGAAGCCTCAATTTGATTTCCAGCTTTTGCCTTTCCTACGAGGATCTGATTCCAAAAGCCTTCTCTTGTGATCTAAGGAGTCTCACAGTGATGAGGCCTTGCCCTGGGGTGGGCTTGGGAACAGAAACTCCACAGTGGGAGAAGTACAAAGGGGAAATGTGCTCCTGTCTTGTTACACTGCAGAGCTCAGCTGGGGCTCGTGTGCTCACTTCTGTGCAGACACTGAGTGTCTTGTGAAACCTCAGAGGGCCCAGAGTTTCCCTCAGGGCCTAATGGGCCTCAGGACACAGCAACTTGCATGTCCTTCCCACTGTGGGTGCAGAAAGTTCAGATATTTAGAAAGGCTGGTATAAGAATGCTATGTACCAGTGGGAATTTTATCACATACTGGGTAGACTGGGAATCAAAAGGCTCTGGTCAGCCTGGAGCCAAGCCGGACTCTGTTGATTTGCCCATCTGGAGTCAGACCCAGGGGAAGCCACCAGTGCTGCGATACTGTGGGATGTGCCGTGCTAGGCACATAGACAAGGCTCAGAGAGCAAGTCAGGCCCTGATCTGGTCTTGAGCTCAAGCCTGAAATCAGTCAGAGGTTCCTCATTTATAAGCAACACAGGCCACCTCCAGCCAACTCACACCGAAAGAGGACTCTCTGGGAGAGAGTGCATAGGGCTGGGGAAGGGTTGGTGAGTCAGGCCCCGGGAAGGGTGGGCCCCGTGTATCTGTAAGGACTTTGCAAGCAGGTTCTCGTGGGCAGGCTGTGGGGCCTCCCGGCTGTGTGAATCAGCCCAGCACCGCTTTGGTTCAGGGGTCAGAGCCTGGAGCCAGCAAGCGTCTGGTCAGCCCAGCCTGTGTTGTAAGCCTTTACCCCGTGGCTGGGGAGGGAGGCGTCTTGGTTTATGGTCCACCGAGACATTTCCAGTGAGGAAGGAGGAATTGGGGTACTGCTAGCAGAAGGGGAACTGTACCACTGGGCCATGCAGGTTAACTGCTCAGTGAGAAGAACAAGGAGCCGCTCATCTAGAATAGGGGACATGGAGGAGTTGTTCCTTCAACCTGGAAAACCACAGTATACACCATTGTTGGTTCATTGGCACCTCTGGGTGGGTTGTCTTAGGCTGATGTGAGGAGCCTGGGGCAGCTGAACTTGGGGGCAGCCCTAATTCTTAGGCTGATGCTCTCCTGCCCCATTGAGTTTGATCGTTGCATGAGCCCTGCAATTAGGGGAGGCAGTAGGTCCTGCCTGGTAAAAATCCACTTTTACTGGCCTGGCATCCCCTGGGGAATGGGCACAGCAGTCAGACAGGCTGGCACTGACAGGTGCTGTAGTCACAGTGCCTGCTCTGTGCGGGGCATGCTGGGAACAAGACAGCCCCCTTTCTTTAAGAAGTTGCTTTTCGGGCGGCTCCTGTGGCTCAGCGAGTAGGGCGCCGGCCCCATATACCGAAGGTGGCGGGTTCAAGCCTGGCCTCGGCCGAACTGCAAAACAAAAAAAAAAATAGCCGGGCGCTGTGGCGGGCGCCTGTAGTCCCAGCTACTAGGGAGGCTGAGGCAAGAGAATCGCTTAGGCCCAAGAGCTGGAGGTTGCTGTGAGCAGTGTGACGCCACGGCACTCTACCCAGGGCGATAAAG
>CAUYON010018296.1:0-13167 GCA_963573935.1 Arctocebus calabarensis
AGCTACTCGGGAGGCTGAGGCAAGAGAATCGCTTAAGCCCAAGAGCTGGAGGTTGCTGTGAGCAGTGTGACGCCACGGCACTCTACCCAGGGCGATAAAGTGAGACTCTGTCTCTACAAAAAAAAAAAAAAAAAAAAAAACCACACAAGATAGCATTGAATGATGTAAAATAAAAAATAGGGATGGCAAACAAGTGCTGGTGAGAATATGGAGAAACCGGATCATTCTAGGTTGCTGATGGACATGTAATATGATACAACCACTCTGGAAACCAATTTGGCAGCATCTTAAAAACATACAACTACCAGGCAACCCAGCAATCGTGCGCTTGGGGCATTCATCCCAAACAAATTAAGACTGTTCATGCTGTACGTGGATGTTTATAGCAATTTTCCTTGTAATACAGGCAGTTCCCAGGTTACAAACAAGATAGGTTCTGTAGGTTTGTTCTTAAGTTGAATTTGCATGCAAGTTCCCTGTGATAGCCTCCATTTGTAAGTGCGAGTCGTACATCAGTTGGATGTTTGTAACATGGGGACTTGCCTGTAATAGCCTCTATTTGTAGATGTCAATTGTATATTAAGTCAGGCGTTGCATCTCAGGGACTGTAGTACAAAAATGGAAACAACCCAGATGTTCTTTAACAGGTGAATGGTTAAACAATGGAACATCTGTACATTGCCCAGCCATAAAAAGAAAAAATATACTCGACAGCCTAGATGAATCGCCACATAATTATGCTGAATGTAATGAAAAATCTTTTTTTATGGCTAAGTAGTACTCCACATACCTTTTGTAATATTCTGAATGGAACTAGACCATTCTCCTAACTGAAATATCCTAAGAATGGTAAAGCAAACACCAAATGCACTCACTATTAAACTGGAACTAACTGATGAGTCCACAGTAAAACTCAGTGGAAACCAGGTAGGGGAGGGAATAAACCAACCTAACAGGGTCCTATGAATGCTATTCGGGTGATGGGTACCCCTATAGCCAGGACTCAAGCATTACAAAAACGATTCATGTAACCTAAAACATATGTATCCCTTTAACATTTTGAAATTCAAAAACGAGTCTGAAAAGCTTTCATGCTGTATGATTCCATTTATGTACCATTGGGGAAACTGGGTAAACTGGTATATGAGAACTCTGTTTCTTTTGTCCAACTGCATGTAAATCTATAACTACCTAAAGAACAAAGTTGCCTATTAAAACCATCCCTCTGAGAACAGTAGGAGTTTGAGTTGGGACCATTTTCAAACAAGTCACATAAGGCAGAAGTCCAGGACAGGCCTTCCATGCGCCACCTGCCCTCATCTGCTGTCTCTATGCCTGTGGAGCGATGGGGTTGGACCATAAATGGGTTCTACGATTTCTTTTTGCTTCTACAGTTGCATGACCCTTGCCAGCTATACACATTTGTGGGACCTGGTTTTCAGCCTTATCGTATTTATCAAAGACCTTGGAAAATCTTAATGAAAACAACTAAAGTACACCAGAACGAGTAAACTTGGCCTTATGCTCTCCTGAAAATTGCTTTGCACACTACAGCAAGCTTACCGGAGTTAGAAGCGGAAGCACTGAGCATTTTCTTCTTGAGTAAAAAATCCTCCTCCCTATAGTCCCCTCACTCTGTCTTCTTCCACAGAGAGGAAAGAGGGTTGTTGGAGGACATCCACACAGAGTGGGCAAGTTCACAGGAAGAACTTGGAGTATTCTAGGAACTTGGTTCTGTGTTTAATATTTTATTATTTATTTACCTATTAGTTCACAGCTCCAGAGGTGCACTAAACTTGTGCAACTTGTGCTCCTTTCTGGACATTTTCATAAATTCCTCAATGTATTCCTTCCCTTCTAGGCACATTCTGTCCAGATGAGCCATACTTGTATTCATAAATTTAATCCTCAACTCTCAATCTTTTGCCCCATTGTACTTTTTCCAAAGATGACTGCAAAATCTCTCTCGTCCCTTAGGCTCTTCTTCCAAGGTGACTTAAACATTCCTTCCATGAAGCCCCACGTGGAGACTATGCCCCAGGTCTTGAATGTAGGCAGAGGTTTGCGACTGTGTTGACTGAGGTTTGCACGTGTTGGGAGTGACATGAGCAACGTTGAAGGGTAGAACATAAAAGGTCTATGCACATCCACCTGCTCTTTGGGGGTGCTCACTGTTGGAACCCTGCTGCCATGCTGTAAGGAAGTCCAAGCACATGCCTGTTGGTGTCTTGGCCAACTGTCCAGCTGAGGTCTCAGCCAATTACTAACCTCAGCTGAGAGACACTCAAGTGAACGTGGCTCTAATTCCAGCTCCCACTTGTGAAGCCACCAGAAGCCTTTGATCCTAAATAGAGTGGGACAAGCCATCCCCTCTATGCTCCGTCTGAATTCCTGATCCACAATGTGGATAAGAAGTAGTTTGTAATAAAATGAATGTCTTATGCCACTAAATTTGGGGCAGTTTGTTAAGCAGCAGTAGATAACTATACATCTTTGTAGAATAAAAAGCCTAACTCCCTCTCCTACCTTCCTCAATCTTCAACTGGTGTTCCCCATTGGCCCAACCCAGCTGGGATCTAGGGAGGAAGGGAGCCCGGCGCTGCCAGCCGTGTAAGTCAGCTTCCTGGGGCAGGAAGTCGGGTGGCGTGCGGAGCCGGAGACACTGGCAGGTAGCCAGTACAGTGGGGAGTCTCATCCACGCTCTGCCTTATTTCAATTATGATGCCCAGCAGATGGCACAGAACTTGGGATGCCTGATTTGTCTCCGTATGGAATAAATAATAAACGGCAATCATTTAACCATGCTGTTCAGATGAATCTGTAAAATGAGGAGCTTGAACTCGTATGTTTTTAAGTTACCTTTCAGCTCCAGCATTTCTCACGAAGAGAGAGTTTCATCAGTAAGCACATAGGCTCTGAAGCCACCTGGCCTGGGTTCAAATCCCGGCTGTGCCATTAACCAGCTATGTAAATGTGGGCAATTCCCTTAGCCTTTCTGTGTTTCCCTTTTCTCATTTGTAAACAGCGGTGAAAAAATTGCCTCCCTTAGATGTTTATTGTAGAGATTAGACGCACTAATAAAGGTAAAGCCCTCACCGTGGTGCCAGGTGAGAGTAAATATCAGAGAAGTGCTACTCATTGTCATGACCGGTCAGAGAGGAAGATTACAGCCCGCAAACCCTGGGAGGAAACATATGGAAAAGCTGCAAAATATCATTCTGCCTTGATTTGTCTCTGTGAAACAGCAATACTGTTGCCATTTTCTCTGATTTCTCTGATAGGTTTCTTTAAAAAGAATGACTTTATAAGGATGTAAAAAAAGTTAGAGCAACTGTACTGGTCAGGATACTTCTCCCTGATTTATGAACTGCAGGCATGGTCTGTTGAGTTCTAGGAACAAGGGACACATTATTTGATCACATTAGTTGGGAAGTAGGTTGGCCTCCTCTTCTTAACTTCCATTCAGAAAAATTATATCTAAGGCAATCAATTGTTCTACAAACCAATAATCTCTAGATAAATGCCACTGGTATCAATAAGATTCCAGCAGGAAATAAACACGATACTCAAGTTGTGGTATAAAGAGAATTTATTAAAGGAAATATTTATAAAGACATGAACGAGGCACAGGAAAGAAACCACAAGGGATACTTCATGAGAGAAGGAGCTGTAAGGACACCACTATGACCTCTAGACATAAAGGTGTATGAACAGAGAGTCATCAGCTAAACCCACGGAGCTGTGTGGCCTTGGACAGAGGGGTGCAGCCGATTCACAAAACCTCACAAGGAGAGGGCCAGAGGGAAGAAATAGCCCAGCCTGACTCTCCTCCAGGCCCCCAACCTATTGACAGTGCTTTCTATTGGTCAAACCCGGAGAAGGCTGGGTTTAGAAAGAACCCACAGGAGCCAGAGAGGCTGAGCATCATCTTTGCAGTTCATATACAGGCCAGCCCACCACGGCAGAGAGCAAAGTGCGCATGTCTGCAGGGTGAGGAGAGGTACGAGGAGCATCCTTCAGTAGTGTGTTGGCTGATATAGTCAGCCACCCTTTGGGCCAGCTCAGTAGACTCCATGTATTTAGCTAGGTTCCAAAATATGTTCTATTAAATACTGTGTAAGGGATAGGTTTTTGATTGGTTTTATTTTACTTGTGCCCCATCATTTCAGCTTTGTGTGTGTGTGTGTTAAGAGCACCCATTTTTTTCTTCCTCCATACCTACCCTTCCTCCATTCTTCACCCATGCAGGTCACATGGGCCTGACTCTACTCCTTGGGTTCATGGTAGACTTGTACAACTTGTCCAGCCAGAGCATTTTCTCTCTGTATATGGGGGTAGACTCTTGATACAAATCACCTCAGGGAGTGTCAGTCCTGAAACTTTCATTGGAATCATTAAACAAGGGTCTCCAGCTTTTTGTTGAGGTTGCTAAGCTTCTGGAATAAACTCAAAGCTGCTGGTGGTCATCTCTGCCTCCAGACGGTGAGAATCTGCAAACATAACAGCAAAGGAAGCAGAGTCAGGGATGGAGAAATCAAGTCTCCGAGTCTCAGAGAAATTGATGGAACACTTTGACCTCACTGCCAGTGGATAGTTTATTTATATGAGTTGATAAACTCTGTTCTTCTTCCTAATTCATGATGGGAAGCCATTGTGTTGCAATGAGGGAGGAGGCAGGAAGGTACCGGTGATGGGTTGAAACTCCTAGAATGGAGTCAGGCTGTCCTGCTGACCACCAGGTATCTTGGGGAACATCAGCCCTCTGTGCAGGTGCCTTATGTTATGATTGGGTATTCGACGTTCTCATTCTGCTTTATGTAATACATTCCTATAGCGGTGCTGGCTATGCAAAATATTTCTTTACTTTCAGTGGTTTTGGCAGCATTTGAGGTTTCTATTGAAAGACAATTATGGGTATTTTTCAGTTTCATCTGTGAAACAGTTCTTGCTTCATCTCTTTAAGAAGGTTTTGCCAGGACTATGATACTAAAACACCCTGCTGTGCAAACAGAGCTAGAACAGTCCCCTGGGTGTGCTCATCCCCAGGGAATGAGCACAGTTCCAGGGCTGCTTGGCTCTCTGATTCTTGTTCTAATTTCAAAAAAAAAGAGCAAATAAATAGCATCTAGAAAAGAAAGAGCTGTTCTTCCCCTTTTACTCCTATGACTTCCTCACATGGTTTTCAGTCTACAGGGCTTACGGCCTGATTGGTAAGACAGTGAGTGCAAATCACATTTTCCCTGTAACACGTTTTCTCTCAAAATGGTTATGGGAGGGAAGAGAAAACAAAACAATTGAACATTCCTGCCAATAATAATAACAACTAGAATTTATTGAGCTAGACACTCATAGAAGTTCAACTTTAGTTGAATGAATAAAAATTGACAAACATCAATGGTCATATTCCCAGGTTTATTTTATTTCTCCCTAGAGAGAGAAACCTGAAAGCTTATTAGGACTTTTTCCCCCAGCTACTTTTTCTCTTCTACTAAGAACACTGGCATCATCTTTCTTCACATTTTCCTCTACATTTTGATTTGAACACATGGGCTCAATGACACTGAATGACATGGATCTCACAGCTCAGTCACTACAGAGGGAAATAGACCAAGACAGGAGAGTTACTCATTCAGGGAAAAGGGCAGAATTCCCTTCAGTCTCAGCCCTGACCTCCCCTCTCCTTGTCAGAAACACAGTCACTCCTGCAATTCCTGGGCAGGACACCTGTGGCTCAGCTCAGGACCAGCTGACAGAGGCTGCTCTGTAAGCTTTCACAAGAAAGCGTGCCTGCAAACTCTGTCTGTACTCCAACATTTTTGTTTTTTATTGAAGACTCATGGCTTGGGCAGCATCTGTGGCTCAAAGGAGTAGGGCACCAGCCCCATATGCCGGAGGTGGCAGGTTCAAACCCAGCCCAGGCCAAAAAACTGCAAAAAAACAAAACAAAACAGGAAGACTCATGGCTTCATTTAACTTGAGAGTAAATTGTTGAGAGATTTAGTAGGTGTCTTGTACTTTTCTTTTATTCAGATGTGAACTCTCCCAGGAAGAAAGAGAGCAGAAAACATCACTCCACACTCACCCTCAACTCCCACCCTTGCACTGTAGAAGCCAAATTGATTAGAGAATATAATAGGGGCTTTGTGCTTTAGAGGTAGAAGAGTGTAATGGTCTGGTTCATGCTGATGAAGCTGAGTATAGATGGTGGGCCCATGGGTAGAGATGGTGGGCCCACGGGTAGAGATGGTGGGCCCATGGGTAGAGATGGTGGGCCCACGGGTAGAGATGGCACCTGTGCACCCCAGGAGAGCACTAATCATCTGGGCCTATGAGTGTTGTGCAGGGCCCTTTCTGAGCTCAGTACTGTGGCTGGAGATGATCAAGTCTCACTGACACTGGCAGACAGTCTTCCGCTGAGCCAAGTGGATCTAGGCAAGGAGTAATGAAAATTGCATTCAACAGTGACTCAAAACCAAGAGGGTATGCTATTTTCCTTAACCACTGGGTCAGATGAGTCCTAAAAACAAAGAGATGTTACTTTTTACTCTTATGAAGGCTGATAAAAACACTAACTTGAAAATAGTTATTTTTAGGAAAATTGGCAAGTTTTTTGTGTTCAGTATTGCAGATCAATTATTATCTCTGCCAACTTTGTGTCATTTATAAGGCAGATACGTAGGATATATAATAACAGGACAATATGGCTTGGCGCCTGTGGCTCAACGGGCTAAGGCGCCAGCCATGAACACCTGAGCTGGCGGGTTCGAATCCAGCCCGGGCCCGCCAAACAAAAATGACAGCTGCAACCAAAAAAAAAAAAATGGCTGGGCGTTGTGGGGGGCGCCTGTAAGTCCCAGCTACTTGGGAGGCGGAGGCAGGAGACTCACTTGAGCCCAGGAATTGGAGGTTGCTGTGAGCTGTGATGCCACAGCACTCTATCCAGGGTGACAGCTTGAGGGTCTGTCTCAAAAAAAATAAAATAAAATAAAATAAAATAAAATAAAAAATAACAGGACAATACACAAAACACTCAACAGAATGAGTGAGGATGCAACGAGACCCAACTATATGCTATTTTCAAAAACCCACCATAAAGAAATCTTTTTTTTTTTTTTTTTTTTGAGACAGAGCCTCAAGCTGTCACCCGGGTTAGAGAGCTGTGGCATCACAGCTCACAGCAGCCTCCAATTCCTGAGCTCAAGCGAGTCTCTTGCCTCCGCCTCCCAAGTAGCTGGGACTACAGGCGCCCGCCACAACGCCCAGCCATTTCTTTTTTGGTTGCAGCCGTCATTGTTGTTTGGCGGGCCCAGGCTGGATTCGAACCTGCCAGCTCAGGTGTACGTGGCTGGCGCCTTAGCCCGCTGAGCCACAGGCGCCAAGCCCATAAAGAAATCTTTTAAACAACAGCATCCAAACATGTCTGAAGAACAGTGAAAGACACACTGTGGTGTTTATCATGAAGACTGTAGTTAATAGCGTATCATATTCAGGATTTTTCCTGAATGAGTCAACTATAGCTGATCATGCCATTTTGGGAGGGGAAGACGGCTAACCGGGTGAGATGATGGAGAGATATGTTAGTTTGCTCCACTGTAATAACCATCTTAGTAGATATATGTGTCTTATAGCATCATATTGTATCCCTTAAATACACACAACAGAATTTATTTTTATAAAAAGAAGAAATCAGCCAGAACAAATTCCCTGTGCAGTCATCTTCCTCTTTCCCCTACCACCAACAGCATCCTGTTGTTAACCATGTGCTTTTCTTGTGGCAGCCAACACGTGAGTAGTAAAATTATCATCATAAAACAAAACTATATATCCAATTTTTTAAAACTAGGTATGTTAGCATAAAAGAGTAAAATAACTATACCTTGAAAGCATTTACCTTAAGAAAATTAGAGTGACACTTCAGGACAAGAAATAACACTAGAAATAAAGATACCCCTCTCAAGACGACACCTGAACATTTCATCAAGAGCACGAAGCTGTCGTCATTGTGCGTGTACTCACAGGGCTTCAATGATGCATGAAGCCAACGCTGACAGAACTGAAAGTTCAACTCTCTTCAGCGCCACGACTCTCTGCAAGTCAGACCCATCATCATTGTTTTTCCTTGCCATGCATTAAGGTAATGGCATTGACCTTGCTTCTGATGATTAATACACACCTGTCCTCTCACGTGTGCGCGCGCGCGCCTGTATTAGGACCTGAGGGTCCTTTTATTGGTGAGCCTTGTTCTGTAGCGACATTTCCCACTACCATGGGCAGTGCCTGTGGCTCAGTGAGTAGGGCGCCGTCCCCATATACTGAAAGTGGTGGGTTCAAACCCAGCCTCAGCTGAACTGCAAAACAAAAATATAGCCGGGCATTGCTGCGGGCGCCTGTAGTCCCAGCTGCTCGGGAGGCTGAGGCAAGAGAATCGCCTAGCCCAGGAGCTGGAGGTTACTGTGAGCTGTGTGACGCCATGGCACTCCACCGAGGGCAATAAAGTGAGACTGTCTCTACAAATAAAAAAAAAACAAAAAAAAATTTCCCGCTACCGGGGTGGGCCTGCCAAGGGGGCCAGCATTGAGCTTCTCCCTCTGCTGGCGCCCCTCTCACCAGTAAACGGTGTATCCTGTGATGCGTAGACGTCTGGTGGGTTTCACAGCCTTGTACAGCGTCCCCACTTCGGTGTCTGTTCTTCCCCGAGCCTTTCATTCTCTTCCTCTACCATCCACCTTGGCAACGCCGGCGTTTCTGTGTCACTTAGTGTGAGTCTGTGCTCTTTCCCTGCCTCTAGGAACTGTCTTAGAGGTGTGTTTGCATCATAGCTCAGTGTCCTTGCTAGAATTTTATGTCTTATATCCTCAAAGAGTCTCCCAAAATGATAAATTCTCTTGCAAACAATATGCTCTTTTTGATCCAGAACCTTTGGAAGCCTATCCCTTCTAGACCCTTCCAGCTCTTGTGTATAAACGATGGCTACACCCAGCGCTCCTTTGGGAGATAGTCCCTCCTGTCCCTTCTCATGCCCGGCATGCCTCCGTCCGTGTTTGCTGCCACTAAGCTCTATGTATAGGCACAGTGTCAAGTGGGTAGCTGGTGCCCACTCACGTTATCTTTAAAAGAAAAGGCTTCTGTGCTTCCTCTGAGCAAGGGGAGAGTGCTAGCCCTTGCAAGGGAGGAGTCAACTACCACTGCAGGACCTGGGAAGATGAAGACTCAAGATTTGGAGACCATCCATCCCAACGTCCCCATCCCACATATCAGGGCCTTACTTTTACTTAACCAAGGCCATGACCTTGGCAGAGCAGATCTGCCCAGGTTGGGAGTTTAGAGTTCAGCCGCTCTTACTCTGTGGGATTCCTCCTCCGCTTTCTCATCCCTCTTTGTAGGAGATGAAGCTTCTTTACATGTGGCTTCTTCACACTGCCAAGGAGACCTCTGCTTTTCACTTTACCTTATCTTGTTTTTCAAAGTCTTAACTGAGTTTAGCAACCTACCTCAATCTTCTGCCTTTATAGTAAGTATTTTCCTCATATTTCTCCAACAGTAGATAGCACCGGCTGATGCATCTTCCTCCACCCCTAGTATGTCCTCCAGCTCTGTCACCTGTGACCATCTTACCAACTGCACAACCACCTTGTGCCAGGGCTGCAGGGCTGCTATCTGTCACCATCAGTCCCAAGTTTCACGGGAAGAGGCTCAAAGAGGAAGATTGTCATGCAGGAGGTTTCTTCAGGATCACTCCTGGGGTCAACACCTGGGGGAGGAAAAGGGAGGGACGGGGATGGGACAGGGATGGGACAGAGTAGAGGGAGGAACTGAGATGTGGTGCCGAATAAATGAAGCTTCAGTTGCCCTGTGGAGATGATGAAGCTGGACTGACCCTCCAGAGCTGTTCTCAGATGGTTGAGGAGGCTGAGTCCTTACAGCCCGTGTCAGATGGGCACTGGATGTGGACCCTTGAGCAGGGGCCGGTCTTCACCAGGGTCAGTCCCGGCAGCTGAGCACGTCACAGCAACTAGCCACCCTTTCTTTAATGCAAAGGCTAAAACTTGTGCTGTGCGTGCGTGTATGTGCGCATGTGTCACTGAAAACGCCAAGTGAGCTCCGGGTGCTTCCAGATATCTTGGGCTCCAGTGAGCACTGCTATGACCGTGGCAAAGGGGTCCCTTTCCTTCTCTTTCCTTTCTCCTCTCCTCCCCTCCCCCACCCCACCTGTCCTTTCTTTTCCACCCCCCTTTCTTTCTGTCTTTTCATCTTTGTCCTGTTTTGGACATCTCGAGACTTTCCATGTGTCGGACACTTGCTCTGAACCAGGCCCTGTGCTAGGGAATACACACGGCTGATCTGACTTAATCAGCCTGAGCGGCATCTAGTGAGGCCGAACACAGCTGGAATGCGTTTCCACGGCGCGCAGCTGCTTCTACTGAAATCTGTGTGTGAACCCAGGTCTCACCGCACGTTCCTCCTCCTCAGCGATGACACTGCTGTTGGCCCCTGGCCCTTCCCCGGTACCTGCCCCAGCCTGAGGTTGATAGGCACGTCATGGGCCACTGTTCCCAGTCAATCCCTGTTCCTGGCAGCATAAACTCCTGCATGATGCCTTTCTGAGGTACACTTTATAGCATCATTTTATTAAAGCTGTGACCATTTTCCTGTCCATTCCCACTATATTCAGACCTAGGACTCAGCTGTCCTCTCAGGCTGGGCTGACGCCTCCCTTCTAACTGCACTTTCCTGGGTCTTCCTGAGCAGAAGCCCCCTGCACCTAGGGAAGCTTTCCTAGCAGGGAGAACGCTGAAGTCAAGTTTGTGCTCAGCGCCTGCTCCCCAGCAGGCTGCACACACCCCTGGCCATCCTTCACGCACTGGCCCGCAGAGTGCCTGCACACAGGAGACCTCTGGAAGCGGGCCACATTAATTCTGTGTGAGAGTCATGATGACCGAGCCGTATGCCTTCGGACGCTCTTCTTTTTCCTCATTCTCTAATAATGATGCAATTTTTATCTTTCCCTAGGTTCCCACGATGCCAAAGCCCTTATCTATCCTATATATTCCTCATTCTGTCCTTCCTCTCTCGTGAGGCTCTGCCCTAGAGGCCCCAGGCACTGGAGTTTATTAGTGGCAATTAGCACAAGTGGTTCCCTTCAGTTTAGGGCTGACAGCTCTCACGGTTATAATCAAACTTTTCTTTAATTGATATAATTAAACCTACCAGATCAAACCCAATATTTTTAGGGCATGTATTTTATGGTGTGTTGTACATAGCGGCTAGAGATAAATTTTCAGAATGGCTTGATGATCTGGCTGCGTGAAGTGTAGTTCACAGGCCAGCAGCAGGAGTTAGTTGGATATGTAGAAACGCACGCCCCACCCGGAGGTGCCAGGTCAGAATCTGCATTCTAACAAGATCTGCAGGTGAGTCCAACAAAGACTGAAGTTTGAGAAGTACTAGTTAAAAAATCAATTTGCCGGCGGCCCTATATACAAATGGCTCCTAATTGGTCCCTACGGCGGGCTGGGCATCACGTCTGATGCTTCACACAGTTGAACCAACAGTCTGAAGTGTCATCCTGCTTACAGTCAGTGGCCCGGGCCTCGGAACCCAGCGCCGCCTGCTTTGAAGACTCTTTCAGGTTTTGTGTTACAGACACAGCCGATGATGTTGGTGTCTGTCTGTGCGGGTTCCTGCCCCTTGCCACTCCACGGGCCCGGGCAGGATTTAGCTGCCCCTCCCCCAAGGCAGTGACTAGTAAGAGCCGGGGTTCAATGCCCCGAGTCCCGTGCCCCTCATGGGTTTTATAATGCAGCCCCATTTGCCTGCAGGATTGATCTCCAGTTGACCTGGAGGTTGCTGTGAGCTGTGATGCCACAGCACTCTATCCAGGGTGATAGCTTGAGGCTCTGTCTCAAAAAAAAAAAAAAAAAATAAGGCACTTTCTATTAGTCTCTCCCCAGCCCCACTTCCCTGCATCTCTCAGTAAACTATTTATAATTAAATCCTTATCTCAGGCTCTGCTTCTGGGGGAAATCAGCATTACAATAGCAGAAAACAAGCTTGGTTCCTAGGAGGGATTCCTCATGCCACAGCAAAAAAAGCCCCAAGAAGTGAAAAATTAACCTCTCATGTGCAGTGAATATAACACTGTCAAGGATAGTGACACCTTTTCATGAGGCTAATGACAGCTGAAAGATGAGATTCTGGGATGTTTGTTAAAATGAAGAATTATAGGAAATTTGCTGAGTCATCTCCTTCACTGCAAGGAGAGTGGGTAGGACTGTCTTCTACAGCAACTGTCACACACGTCCTTCTAGGGGAGGAATGGGCAAGTGTCCTTGGGACATACCTACTTTCTGTCCTTCAACTCTCCATGCATAAAAACAAGGGAAGCCTCATTGTGCACAGTCAATACAGGCAGTCCCTGGGTTACAAACATCCGACTGACTAGGACTCACACTTACGAACGGGGGCTATTATAAGGTAATAGGTAAATGTTCCTGTTCTGACTTACATACAAGTTCAACTTAAGAACAAACCTACACAACCTATCTTGTTCATAACTTGGGGGTTGCCTATATGCATACAGTAAAGGCCTGATGCATACAGTAAAGGCTTTAAACATGCTTTTTATACTCAGAGCCTGCCTGAGGGCATGTGACACAGGGCCCTGCACTCCGTTGAATGCTCTGCTGTCACTGGCTTCAGAGTGTTAGTAAATAAAGGCCCCCACAGCTTGGCGCCTGTAGCAGTGTTTACGGCACCGGCCACATACACCCAGACTGGTGGGTTTGAACTTGGCCCGAGGCCAGCTAAACAATAATGACAACTGCAACCAAAAAATAGTCAGGGGTTGTGGTGGGCACCTATAGTCCCAGCTGCTTGGGAGGCTGAGGCAAGAGAATCGCTTAAGCCCAGGAGTTGGAGGTTACTATGAGCTGTGACACTATGGCACTCTATGGAGGGTGACTCTGTCTCAAAAAATAAAAGATAAAAAAAAGCCCCCCACATTCTCATTTTGCACTGAGTCCTGAAGAGTATGTGGGCAGTCCAGTTTGTACTAATTAAAAGTTGTTTGCAGTATGGATTTTCATGAGACGAGCAGAAGTCAGGCTCAAAGAACAATAAGGGGCAAAAAATAAAGTGTGTTTTGGGAAAACTAGTCCAACAAAAGTT
>CAUYON010018297.1:0-42405 GCA_963573935.1 Arctocebus calabarensis
ACAGCTCACAGCAACCTCCAATTCCTGGGCTCAAGTGAGTCTCTTGCCTCCGCCTCCCAAGTCGCTGGGACTACAGGCGCCCGCCACAACGCCCGGCCATTTTTTGGTTGCAGCCGTCATTGTTGTTTGGCGGGCCCGGGGGCTTAGCCCATTGAGCCACAGGCGCCGAGCCTGAGAGTCAGATTTTATGACAAAAATCAAACCAACAACAGTCCTGCCTCATGACTTGAGTTGCATCTGGTTTTAAGCAAAGCTTAATCATGTACTCTGTTGACTTCCCTTAACTCTCGATGTTGTTTCCATAAAATAACTATCCTCAAAGGACCAAGACTGATAAGCTGGTGTGATAGTTCTGACATTAACTCTGAGATCATTCTGATGAACAGAACATTCCTAGAACACCTTCCAAGATAATGCTTTGAATAAGATAGCACATACTTGACCTAAAAATTGTGGCATGTTAAAATTGTGGTTTGTTAAAAATTTAACTTAAAAATTTTTTTTTTTGGGAGACAGAGCATCAAGCTGTCACCCTGGATAGAATGTTGTGGCATCACAGCTCACAGCAACCTCCAATTCCTGGGCTCAAGCGAGTCTCTTGCCTCTGCCTCCCGAGAAGCTGGGACTACAGGCGCCCGCCACAACGCCCGGCCATTTTTTGGTTGCAGCCGTCATTGTTGTTTGGCTGGCCCGGGCTGGATTCAAACCCGCTAGCTTAGGTGTACGTGGCTGGCGCCTTAGCCCGTTGAGCCACAGGCGCTGAGCCGGCCATTTTTTTTTGTTGTTGTTGCAGCCGACATTGTTTGGCGGCCCGGGCTGGATTCGAACCCGCCAGCTCAGGTGTACGTGGCTGGTGCCTTAGCTTGTTGAGCCATAGGCGCCGAGCCTAACTTTAAAATTTTATACTTATCTTTTTTGTTTCTTTGAGACAGAGTCTCACTATGTTGCCCTCAGTAGAGTACAGTAATGTCACAGCTCACAGCAACCTCAAACTCTTGGGCTTAAGCGATTCTCTTGTCTCAGCCTCAGTCAGTAGCTAACACTATAGGCGCCTGCCACAATGCTTGGCTATTTTTTTGTTGTAGTTGTCGTTGTTTAGCAAACTAGAGCTGGGTTTGAACCCAGCAGCTCCCGTGTATGTGGCTGGCGTCCTAACCACTGAGCTATGGGTGCTGAGCCTGTATACTCATCTTTTATTTTATTTATTTATTTATTTTTGTATACTCATCTTTTAAAAATAACTTATCTATATGCTTGACGTTAGTAGAATGTACAATGGAAGAGTAATCTGTGGAAGCCTGTACTTTGCCAAATTTTTCCCAACTGTAGAATTAACTTCACTACTAAATATTGAGAACGTTAAAAAGAATACGTGCTTGAGACTTCATAGCTGACTTGCCCATATTATAAAACTTGCAAGGAAGGCATTTTAACAATGTTTTCTCAAGCATGATATAATACTGTAAAAGGTTAAAGCTCTGATACTGCATAGCTAACTGTAGCTGTAACATAAAATTAAAACCACCTTTAAGAAATTAATCACGGGTGACTCAGCACTTGTGGCTCAAGCGGCTAAGGTGCCAGCCACATACACCTGAGCTGGTGGGTTCGAATCCAGCCTGGGCCCACCAAACAACAATGACAACCACAACCAAAAAAATGGCCAGGCATTGTGGTGGGCACCTGTAGTCCTAGCTACTTGGGAGGTTGAGGCAAGATAATCGCTTGAGCCCAGGAGTTGGAGGTTGCTGTGAGTTGTGACGCCACAGCACCTTACCCAGGGCGATGGCTTGAGGCTCTCAAAAAAAAAAAAAAAAAAATGAAAGAAAAAAGAAATTAATCACTGGTGGGCATGATGGTTCATGCCTGTACTCCTAGTACTCTGCGAGGTTGAGGGAGGTAAATGGCTTGAGCTCAGGAGTCTGAGGTTGCTGTGAGCTATGATGCCACGGCACTCTACTGAGGGCAACAGAATGAGAGTCTGTCTCAAAAAAAAAAAAAAAACAAACAGTGCTTGGCCAAAATGCCACATCCAAATGTACATAGTAAAGAGGGATTCCCTTCATAACTTTTTTTTTTTGGCTGGGGCCGGGTTTGAACCCACCACCTCCAGTATATGGGGCTGCACCCTACTCCTTTGAGCCACAGGTGTCGCCCAATAACTCTTACAAAAGATTTTATTCAATTATGTAGAAAATAAACTAGCACTTATTGAGGACCTGTACTGGGTGATGGTATATTGAGCAGTTAAGAGGATGAGCTTTTGGGCCAGGAGCATGGGAGGCCGAGGCAGGTGGATTGCCTGAGCCGAGGAGTTCGAGAACAGTCTGAGTAAGAGCAAGACCCCATCTCTAAAAATAGCTAAGCATTGTGCTGGGTGGTTGTGGGTGCTTGGGAGGCTGAGGCAAGAGGATGGCTTGAGCCCAAGAGTCTGAGGTTGCTGTGAGCTATGATGCCATAGTATCCTACTGAGGGCGACAAAATGAGATTGTCTCAAAAAAAAAAAAAAGAGGATGACTTCTTGAAGCCCAGATCTTATTCTAAGGAGGTTAAGCAGCAAAAAATAGTTTCAAGATACATAATCTTTTTTTTTTTTTTGAGACAGAGCCTGGATAGAGTGCTGTGGCATCACAGCTCACAGCAACTTCCAATGCCTGGGCTCAAGAGAGTCTCTTGCCTCCTCCGCCTCCCAAGTAGCTGGGACTACAGGCGCCTGCCACAACGCCTGGCCATTTTTTGGGTTGCAGCCGTCATTGTTGTTTGGCGGGCCCAGGATGGATTTGAACCTGCCAGCTCAGAAGTATGTGGCTGGCGCCTTAGCCCGCTGAGCCACAGGCGCCGAGCCAAGATACATAATCTTATTCCAACTTTACTATGTACTAATCATTTGATTCTGAATAAAACACATGTGAAGTGGACAGCTTTCCTGACGTGATTTTAAACATATTTTTCTGGCTGGGCATGGTGGCTCACACTTGTAATTCTGGCACTTTGGGAGGCTGAGGTAGGATTACTTAGGGCCAGAAATTTGAGACTAGCCTGGGTAACAGCAAGATCCCATCTCTACAAAGAATAAAATAATTAGCTGGGTACAGTTGCTTATGGCTGTAGTCCTAGCTACTGAGGAGGCTGAAGCAGGAAGACTGTTTAAGCCCGAAGTTTGAAGATGGAGTGAAGTATGATGATATCACTGCACTCCAGCCTGGGTGACAATGTGAGACTTGTCTAAAAAAAAAAAAAAAAGGGCTTTTCAATGGCAAAGGAGGAAAAACAGAGACTAAAAAGAGGAAAGATTTCAAAGACAATAAAAAAATTAACCCATTAAAGTAACCTGCCATTTGTTTATTAATAAACATTTATGGAGTATCCGTGTATAAGATATTGGGAATATAAACCATAATCTATCATATAAGACAGATAAACATGTCATTATAATAGAATGCAATGCTATTACAGGGAAAGTATGGTGCCACAGGAACATGGAACTGGAGCACTTCACCAAATTGGGGAGTCAAAGAAAGCTTTCTGGAAGAAGAAACATTTCATCTAGACTTGAGAGCTGGGTTGAATGAGGCAGATGAGAAGTGGTTAAGAGTGTTCCAGGCAGCTGGGACAAGTGGTACATGCATCAAAGGAGAAAGAGGTAAGAGATGATGTTAAAGAAGTGAGGAGACCTCATAAATTGGGGTCCTGAAACCATACTGCAGTGGATGGACTCTTAACTGGAAGAAGCAATTTGAATTCAAGTATTCCAGGTAGGAAGTTACACAGTCAGGGATGCATCTGAGGACTGTTGCACAATAAAATCAAAAGGAGCATGAGCAAAGGCCATCTCTGGGTTGGGGTGATGGTGGCCTACAGCCAAGTCTGGCTTTTCACTACTTCGTTCAACTCTGCCTCTTAAATTAAAAAAAAAAAAAGTTTTTACTTCTCAATAGGGCACATCTCAAATACCAGAACTTATGCAATATCATCACAAATCTAGTTTTATCTCAATTTTTTCTGACTTAGAATCTACTATCTTTGTCAAGGATGTTTCATGACACTGAATAATCATGCCTTTTTTTTTTTAGAGACAGAGTCTCAGTTTGACGCCCTCGGTACAGTGCTGTGGCATCACAGCTCACAGCAACCTCCAGCTCTTGCGCTTAGGCGATTCTCTTGCCTCAGTTTCCCAAGTAGATGGGACTATAGGCATTGCCACAACGCCTGGCTATTTTTTGTTACAGTTTGGCTGGGGCCGGGTTCGAACTCTCCACCCTCGGTATATGGCACCCTGAGCCACAGGCACTCCCCATGAATAGTCATGTCTTAAAGCTTTAGAAAGGCATGTTGTATAGTGGAAAGATTACAGGCATGGAAAGAATCTGTATTACAATTCCGGCTCCACATCTCGTCTCAGTGCCTGCCTCTGCCAAATGAGGCCAATGGTAACTATCAATTGAGACTTACTAACTTATGGAAAATGCCTCGGAGAGCCTGGCACACAGTACTCAATAGATGTTAGTGACTAATTTTTACCATTTATTGTTATTCAGCCTCAGTTTTGCCAGAGGGAGAACTTATGCAATATCTTCACAAATCTAGTTTTATCTCAGAATTTAGTTTATTAGCAGCTCAACAATATCTGACTGCCAGGTACAAGGCTACCTGGCCTAGCCTTAGGTTGCTTAGAGGTCATGTGCTATTCTGGAAACATACACACAAATGAAGAGGCCTGTGAAGGGCCACATCACAGGATATTATTTTGAGTGAATGGGCTTTTATTGATTTAGCAAAACTAAAAGTATAGTATGTTTGAAATGTAACTTTTTCTTGCTCTTCCAATATAAACCAAAAACAAATTTAAGAGGCAGAATTTAATGAAGTTAAAAGGTAGACTTGAATTCAGCAGTTTTGGATTCTTACTGGTTTTATTCCCTTCAATGGGATGATCTTCAGTGGGAAATCATCAGGGTACTGACATATGATTTCGCTACTCTTCCTTAGAAAGGACTCAAAACAAGCAAAACCAATCAAACAACAAAAAGTAAAAATCACCCTCATACCAAAAGAACACTGAAAGGCTGTCCTTCAGCAGGGAGGGAGAGCAATTTCCCTTCTTGTATCAGGCCAACTCCCCACTGAAAGCTACCTTGCTGACTCACGTCTTACCATTCACCCCTGCCTCACCCCACTGATCCAGCTTCATTCCACCCCAACGCACTTGGAATTCTCTGCCTCTCCGGCACGAGTCCAGACTATTCCTGAAACTCTTTCAATGAAGAAATTCAGATTATGACTACTTCAGATTTTTTTGACAGGCAATCAATATTCATTCATAGGGCAGCACCTGTGGCCCAGCAAGTAGGGCGCCGGCCCCATATACTGAGGGTGGTGGGTTCAAACCCAGCCCTGGCCAAACTGCATCAAAAAATAGCCGGGCGTTGTGGTGGGTGCCTGTAGTCCCAGCTACTCGGGAGGCTGAAGCAAGAGCATCACCTAAGCCCAGAAGCTGGATGTTGCTGTGAGCTGTGACAAGCACAGCACTCTACTGTGGGTGACAAAGTGAGACTCTGCCTCTATAAACAAACAAACAAAAAAATATTCATTCATAATAAGGTTTCATTATAAAGTAAAATTCAATTTTTGCTAGTAATATTGCTGGCCACATGGGGGAATTATGGATGAGTAAGTTACTAACTTTGATGAGATTATTATCATTATTATTTTTTTTTGAGATAGCGCCTCAAGCTGTCACCCTGGGTAGAGTGCCGGAGCATTACAGCTCACAGCAACCCCCAACTCCTGGGCTCAAGTGATTCTCCTGCCTCTGCCTCCCATGTAGCTGGGATTATAGGCGCCTGCCACAATGCTGGCTATTTTTTGGTTGCAGCCATCATTGTTGTTTGGTGGGCCTGGGCTGGATTCGAACTCGCCAGCTCAGGTGTATGTGGCTGATGCCTTAGCCACTTGAGCCAAAGGCACCAAGCTGAGATTATTATTTTCTAAGGTACCCAGGTTCAAGCCTGACAGACATCCCTCACACTGGTTTATGTTTCTGGCTTCCCAGATGTAAGCCCACTTGCCAGATCCTATCTGTTTTCCTTTAGAGTCCCTCCTGAATCTATCTGTTCAACTTCATTTCTTGTAGGTTCTTATTATCCACCTTCTGAACTATATTAACCTCCTGGGAGGTCTGTCACACATCTCCTCAGTTCACTCTACCTTGTATAGCTCTAGCATTTTACTCTTTTTTTTTTTTTTTGAGACAGAGCCTCAAGCTGTCACCCTGGATAGAGTGTCGTGGCATCACAGCTCACAGCAACCTCCAATTCCTGGGCTCAAGAGAGTCTCCTGCCTCTGCCTCCCAAGTAGCTGGGACTACAGGCGCCCGCCACAACGCCCAGCCATTTTTTGGTTGCAGCCACCATTGTTGTTCGGCGGGCCCAGGCTGGATTCGAACCCGTGAGCTCAAGTGTACGTGGCTGGTGCCCTAGCCCGTTGAGCCACAGGCGCCGAGCCTCTCTGCTCCTTTTCATTGCTGAGTAGTGTCCTCCACGTGGATCTGCCACGGGTGGTTTAACCCCGCTCCTCAGGGCCTTTGTGCAGTGATGAACAGACTGTGGGGGGTGGGGGCCATTTGGATGGAGAGGGTGGGAAACTCTGTGGACATCGCTTTGAGAGTCACCAATGGGAACCTCAGCATCCGGGCAGCATGCCTACGCAGGGCCAAGGAATGGAATGGACTTCAGCGGGTTGCTTTACCGTGATGTAGGTGTCACGATCTCCTGTCGGCAGCAGAGGAAACAAGCTTTTTGCTGCAGGGGGCAAAGCTCCTAAGGGCAGGGCTCGATTCACCCCAGGCCTCTTTTGTAACTGGGGGCCCAGGGCTCTTCTGAACCCAGGCTTCCCTTCCCACCCACACTGACACTTTTCTCTTTCTGGAGGGAGAACAGAGGCCATGTCTGACACAGAGGAGGTGGCAGAAGAGTACGAGGAGGAGTGAGTATTGGGAGCATCCTGTCTCAGTGCCGGCCCCTGCCCACGCACCCCCATACTGGTCCAGGACCTGCCCTCCACCCTGGGATCCTGCTTTGGGGACCCTGAGGCGAGATTCATCCCTTCCTTCCCATTCCTCTACCTCTGGGTTGTGGGTTTCCGGCAGGCCACAGGCTGGGGGCCTTTGGGAAGTGCATAGTGTGGGTCCCAGGCAAACCTGGCCTTACCTGGCTAGGGGACTGGCCACTACTAGAGGAGCGAGGAGCTGGGTCTCCTGAAACACATCCAGAAGGTTCAGTGATTCTCCTGAAGCTACAGAGCTGATCATACCCCCACAACACTCAGCTCAGAACTCTGCATTCGCTCCATCTTGGATCTCCACTCTCCCCTGGCCTGTCCATAGTCCTGTCCTGGAGAGAACCCAGTGGGTGGGACAAGTACAATCTCCTGTGTACTTGAGGGGTGCAGTGGTCATTAGGGAGGATCCAGAGATACAGGCATGGCCCTGCTCTCACTGAACTTACTCTCCTGTCATGATGTTAAGACATAAATTGTCAGGAGGAATTAGCAAGGAGTGGATGGAGCATTGAGGAAGGGAGGGCTGTGGCTAGGGTGGGGGCTCTGAGGGGAGGGAGGCGGGGGCTGGAGTAATGGGGGGAGGCAGGCTGGGTGGAGCAGGTGGGCCTTACCTGCATGGAATTTGAGGAGAGAAGAGATTTGGGGGAAGGAAGAACTTTCTAGAAAGGGGCATAGACTGGGAAAAGCTCAGAGGTGAGTTGAGAAGGAAAGCATACAGAATGCTGATGAGACCAAGCTAGGGCAGAGGCCTGCTGGGGACAGCAGGAGGTGGCACTGGACAAGAGTGGTGGGCAGGTAGGGGTGCCAGTGCAGGGCAGACAAGGGAGTGTGGACTCTATTAGGGGATGAGGAAAATGTAAATAGTGGTCATGTTTGGGGAAGGGCCAGCGTGTGTGTGTGTGTGTGTGTGTGTGTGTGTGTGCATGTTCATGCCCTCGAGGACAATTGACACTGTTTTCTGTTGCACCCAGGGAGCAGGAAGGTAAGCGTGAGAGCGTGTGCTCATTTGGATCAAGGACAGCCTGGCTTGACACTGACCCTCCCCTTCTCTCCTCTCTTTCTGCCCTGGCCTTCTCTTCTGAGCAGAAGCAGCTATGGAAGGTATGTACCTTGGGCAGGTGGAGGGCCAGAAAGTGGGTGTATCAGGAATCCAGTGTGCCTGGATGCCTGGAAAAACAAATCATCCATCCCAGCTGCTCACTGTCAGTGGGGCGGTATCCCCAGCCACTGTGGCTCCTGGACAGGAATTAGCTTTCTACTTTGGTTACTCGGGTCTTTAAGCAAAAGTTTTAAATCTGTGCTTTCTGTCCTCCCATTTTCTTCACATAGAATTACTACTTTTCCCAATTATTTTTGCTTTCCCCCCCTATTTTTGATGGAAATTTTTATTATTTTTTATTTTTTTCAGACAGAGTCTCACTCTGTCGCACCCGGTAGAGTGCTGGGATAGCTGAGTGCCATCATAGCTCACAGCAATCTCAGACTCCTGGGCTCGAGGGATTCCCTTGCCACAGTCCCCCAAGTAGCTGGGATTACAGGTGCCTGCTACAAAGTTTGGCAATTTTTAGAATTGAGTTTGGGGGTGTCTTGCTCTAACTCAGGCTGGTCTTAAACTCGTGAGCTCAGGTGATCCATCCACCTCGGCCTCACAGAGGGCTGGGATTATATGCATGAGCCACTGTGCCCAGCCCTAATGGAAATTTTTAAATGCATTTAAAGTGTCCCCCTACGTCCACATACCCATCCCCCAGCTTCTACAATCCTCGACTTAGGGCCAATCTCCTTTCATCCACCCTCCATCTCCCCCAGTTACCTTAAAGCAAGCATCCAAACCATTCCCAGGCAGCATTAATATCTCAGTATGTATCTCCATTTCAAGCACTATTTAAAAAAGCATAACCACAACACCATTATCACACCTAAAGACATTGCTTTTAATACTTTTTCAAATTTGGCTGTGAACATGACAGTGCTCAGGCATCTGAGATGTGTTGTACAATCATGAAGGTTTATTCTTATCACCTTGCAAAGGCCCATCTTGCTGCTCCTACTTTATCATTTATTAACATGTTACTGTCCTTGGCTTTGGGTCCCACATCTCACTGAAAGAATACCTTCACCTTCCCTTCTCCCTGAGAGCTTGACACATGGACTCAGGAGAACACACTGAGTGCCACCCTCACCACCAAATGGCCCAGAATGGCTCTCGGGTGCCTCATGTATCTGCACCCTAGGCAGGTTGGACCCTGATCCTTAGTGGCTCAGCTATCAGTTCAGCACGTGGCATGTGAACATTAGGAGAAGGGTCTTCATGAAGGTTGGGGAGAGAGTCAGGGTGGCCCCTCCCTTGTTCCCCATGCCTTCTAGGGAAAATGGGGGACCCTCCTGCACATTTAGGGTTATGCCAGGGGTGCCTGGCTAATGATGAGACAGAAGAGAAATTCATAGCAGAGATTGAAAAGGGCCATAGGAGTCATTTTTGGTTTTCAAAGAACACCAAATACTTCAGAAGTTATCTGAAATATTTTTTGAATCAAAAATCTATACCGCTCCAGGTTCTGCTGTGTTCAGACTCAATATGGTGGGACTTCTTTGTGCACAGACTCTTGCTATGCTGGGACTCCTTCTATTTTGCAGGATTTTCCACTTTGTTACACCACATTTGGGGTGGTGGAATTAGAGATAGACCCCTGGATTTGGGACCAACCTGCCTGCTATGCACAGTAGGATTTGGCTGTGAGTTAACAAAATAATTCTCCCCTGCGCTGGTGGTCTGAGCTCCACGTTAGCATCTGCTTTGCCTGTGATAAATGGATCAGACCATTTATTAGCCCCACCCTGCCCCCACTGCACATTCCAGTGCTCTGTGCTGGGCTCCTCCTTGTGAGCTGGATGGCATCCAGGCAGGGTCACCAGGGGTTGAGGGGCCTGAGGACAGTCATCTGAGAAGCAGACTGGAAATAGCCAACGCAGAGAGGGCATGATGTCAGTATTCAGATGAGCACTGCTGTGGTGGGACTGGACGTGTTCCCAGTACTGGGGGCAGGAATGGTGAACGGCTAAGGCTGTAAATGATCAAGAGAGAACAAAGTCTGGGTGGATGGCCACTAAGCCTACAGTATCTCTTCATCCAGGAGAAGAATTGCTCCAATTACTGTAACCTCTTCAGCCAGAGTTGAGTCTAGAACAGCTGTTGTACATGAAGTCTTTTTCCTTAGGGTTATAAAGCTAGGCCTTCCCTTAGATGGGTCTGCCTTTTCCCAACAGGCTGGGCACATCTCCCCTAGTGCCAGGCTCTCCAGCAGGGCGTTCTGAAGGGTGACTCCTGGGCACTGGGCATGGTTTGCAGGATATTCCAGAGGCTCACTCAGGGCAGGAACATGGGAGACGTTTGACGGGACTGAACTGTTCCCGCTCTCTGCCCTTTAGGGGCCCCTGTCTTAGTAAGAGGGAAGCCGAGGCTGTGTTGTCCAGAGGCAGTGGCAGTGACCACTGATCGAATGCTTCCTTTGTGCCCTGTGAATGTTAGGTCTCTCAATCCTCACTATGCCCCCATTACTGATGACACAGCTGAGCCTCAGGGAAGCTACTGAGAGTTGCTCTGGTTGCTAGAAAGTGGTGGCTCAGGAATTGGAACCTAGGCCTAACTCCAAAGCCCACACTCTTAAAACCACTGTGCTGGCTGCTGCTCCTGTCCTGGGCCTTCTGCTCCAGACTAACCTGTCTCGCTTCTCCCCTCTGCTGCTGCCACTCCCTGACCCTCAGAAGAGGAAGACTGGAGAGAGGACGGAGACGGTAGTGCACCTTTGCCTTTTGCCCTGCTCTTCGCCCCTTGCTGTCCTGAGAGCCAGCCTGCTGGTTGAGGGGCTGTTCTGGGGAAGGGCGCTGGGCTGGAGGCCAGTGTGAAGTGGGTCAGTGGTTTCTTCCCCTGCCCCGAGGGGCCGGGACCACAGTTCCGAGCTGCTCATTGTGCCTTTCTTTCAGGGCCACCAGCTCCTTGAGCCTGGTTACTGAGCCTTCCCTGGGGCTGAGTGGTGGGGAGGACCCAGGCTGGCTCTTCTCCTGCCCTGCTCCAAATGTGGCCATAGTGGGGACGCGTGCCTAGGATGGGTAGCCCCACCCTGCCCCCACTGCACATTCCAGTGCTCTGTGCTGGGCCCCTCCTTGTGATCTGGACGGCATCCAGGCAGGGTTGCCAGGGGTTAAAGGGCCTGAGGACAGAGTCATCTGAGGAGCAGACTGGAAATAGCCAAAGCAGAGAGGGCATGATGTCAACCTTCAGATGTGCACTGCTGCAGTGGGGACTGGATGTGTTCCCAGTACCAGGGACAGGACCAGGGCAAGGGAGACAGAAGAGGCCATGATTTTAGAATGATCTTTCTCACAGTGATGTCTCAAGATGCAGTGGGTGGCCTGGGGAGGCAGGGAGGAACCTGTCCCTGGGGGGTAGCATGGCCGCTGGATTAGGGTGGGTGCCTGGGACAGACAGATGAGATGTCACATGGGGTAGGGAGAGGCATGAATGAGGCGGCCTGAGGGTGGACCCCACAACTGGTGGTTTACATCCTGGCCAACTCTCTACTGTCATGCCTTCTGGAAGGATTGTTTTTTGAGGGAAGGCTTCTGTAAGAGTCAAACAAAAGGCATCTCCAGGCCTCTGAGAAGTCTCAGACCTAGGCAAGGAGCACAGGGAGGGCAGAGGTGGAGAGAATGGAGGCTGACCTTTCTCCCATGATGGCCTCTCCCTGCCATCCTGAGCCTTTTTCTCCCTCCTCTGGCCGGGGGCCCCCACTTGTCAGTGAGCTTCCCACAGGTAGAGACCTGGGCCGGGCGTCATTCTGTCTGCCTTATTTGTCTGTCTACTCAGGTGACTGGGGTGGGGTCCACGTCCTGCCAAGCAAATGGAGGAAAGTGGAAAAATCCTGCCAGTGTTTTGGATAATGCAAATATCCCAATATTGGCTATCTCATCTACCCACACAGTCTCACTGTTTTAGCTTCTTGTAGATTTGAAAGAAGAGTCTCTAGACTTGGAGAGTCATTGGGTTCAGGACAGAAGCTTCCCTGACACTTCACTTTAAGCAGGACATGTCCTATGGTGTCAGACCCTGGGTGGAAGTTCTGGGCTGGAAAGTTGGGGAATGAGGTGAATCATATCACCAGGGAGATTTGGGCACAAGGCACTAAATACTGAGTTAGGAGAAGGACCCAGAAGGCACAGTCTAGATCAAGAATGGAGCATCCCCTGGCATTTACACTGGTCACCTTGAAATTCATCCAGACCTAGGGGTCCCTGACCCCCACCCGCCCCACCAGCCCTGTTTGCCTGCTTTCTGTTCTTTCTGCTGATGGAATACATGGGGGCCTGGTTGTTCACTGTGTCTGCTTCACTCCTTCAGAGCAGGAGGAGGCAGAGGCAGAGGAGGCTGACAGCAGGGCTGAGGCTGAGGTTGAGGCTGAGGCTGAGACTGAGACCAAGGCAGAAGGTAGGGTTCTCGGGTAAGGATGCAGGGACTCGGGGGATGGTGGTAGCCCCCAGTGCCGTTGCTGTGGCAGTAAGAAATCCCCCTGGAGTATGATCTCCCACCTGTGTATCTGCTCCTCCCTTCTGGGCTGGGAGTCAGCCATCTATTGCCCAATCAATAAACATTGATTGAGCCCTTATTTTGTGTCAGGCAGAATCTTGAGCCTGGGTGCACATGTATGCAAATAGACACCTCCCTGACCCCATGCACCAAGAGGGTGCTCCTGTGGGGCAGGCTCTTGGTAGGGGGAACTTGAGCTCAGAACTGTTATTGATTTCCTCATGTTTCGTTTAGAAGATGAACAAGAAGAGGAAGCTAAAGAGGCTGAAGGTAAGGACTGTTGGCCATCAGGAGAGAGGTTTGGGTGCATCATCAGGGGAGTATGGCTACAGGGCTTCTCCTGGGAGGCAGGAAAAGGGGATTGGGGGAGGAAAGGACAGAATTTGGTGGCACTTGCAGGGTTTTAGATGCTGAACTCTAAGCCTGTACTGCTCCTTATCTCAGAGAAGCCGCCTCGGTGGCACTCAGTGGGAGAGGGAACCAATGTCCAGCACCCTGGTCTGGGCACAGCAAGGGGACCCAGAAGTTACATCCACACATAAAGCTCCTGGAGCTCAGGTGAAAGCACTTGTAGGGTGCAGTGTCCTGATGCATAGATGGTTCCTGTGGTGGGTCATTGGCTGTTGTCATTGTCATGCTGCAGGTTTTACCAGGGTTCCACAGGGTCCCAGTCACATACCCAGAGGGAAGAGGGCAGTCAGCTGGGGCTTGGAATCATGTGCATGAGCTTTCTGGCCCTGTGGTCACCAAGATGTCTAGGGGGCAACCAAGGAAGCAAAAACCTGGGAGGGTATTCCAGGGCCAAGACCCCTGGGGACCTTTCTAAAGGAGCTCGCTTCACTGTGAAGCCCAGAAGAAGCCAGGCTGCTTTGCCCAGAGCCAGTGCCTGAGAGGAGACTTTGGAGTTCCACACTGAGAGTGTGCCCCGCAGGACTCAGCTGGCCCCTGAGACATCCCCCTGGGACGCACTGTGGGATGGGAAGAGGGGGTTGGCAAGTCTGTTGTCTTAGTTCTTCTTGATGCTCCTGAAATCAGGACACCCTAGGGCTGGAAGGGACTCTCTGGGCACAGGGGAAAGGGAAGCCCCCAGGTGCCCAGGGCATCAGGGGCAGAGCTGGAATCAGATTGAGGGCTCTTGACCTGTGGCTGTGTGTGCCTCTCTCTCCTCCAGATGGCCCAGTGGAGGAGTCCAAACCAAAGCCCAGGTGAGTAGGATGCACCTGCAGTAAACCCTGGTGCAGAGGGCCAGTGAGGAAGAACAGCAATGGGGCAGGAGCGCTGTGTGGCACAGTGGGCACTGGCTGGGGGTGTGGTTATGGGAGTGTGCCCTGCACCGGCCTTCTGCCCGAGGGGTGAGCAGGGGTGGACACCTCCACCTACTACCAATCATGCACCTGACATGGGCAGGGTGCCTCACCTGGAGGAAAGGGATGTCTACTCACAGCCCTGGGCACACATTCTCTCCTATCCCAGGGGGTGGCTAGAACACCCTCCGCCATAGCTGAAATAGGAGCTGGGGGAAAAGGGAGGCAAATTTTGGGGAGCCAAGCAATGAAATCATACCAGTCTAGACATGGTGGCTTCAAAGTGCTGAGAAAGGATAGGGCAGGGCAGCTTGGGGCCACACAAGGGAAACACGTGGAGGCGGTGGGTGTTGGAGTGGGTTGGAGGCAGGGAGCATTTTCCCTGAAGATGCTAAACCTGCCAGCAGGTGGCGTCTCCTTGGATTCTGGAAAGGAGTCTTCCTTTCTCAGTGGGACCTTCCCAATTCAGCACTGTACAAGACAATCCCATTTCCCTTTCCCGGACACTTGTACACTGCATTAACTTATTTCAGCTCCACACATAGCTGAGGAAAGATAGGAACCCAAGACCAGAAACCCACCAGGGCCTGGTGTCACATACTAAGTGTGTGTTGGGGCCGGAACCAAACCACAAGACTCCTGGGTTCGTGTGGAAATTCTGTGGGTCAGCACGATTGATATGGAGTCAGATGGGCATGCCATCTGGTCATAGCTTTTTTTTCTTTTTTTGTAGCGACAGAGTCTCATTTTATCGCCCTCAGTAGAGTGCTGTGGCATCACAGCTCATAGCAACCTCCAATTCCCAGGCTCAAGCAATTCTCTTGCCTCAGCCTCCCAAGTAGCTGGGACTATAGGCGCCCACCACAACGCCTGGCTATTTTTCTGTTTCGCAGTTCGGCCGAGGCTGGGTTTGAACCCACCACCTTCGGTATATGGGGTCGGTGCCCTACTCGCTGAGCCACAAGTGCCGCCCTGGTCACAGCTTTTTTGTTTCCCAGTATGTGGATTCAGTTCTCTTAAATGAGACTAATGGCACCTATTCCATGGGACTGTTGTGAGCACTGATGAAATGAAATATATGAAAGAGCTTTGTATATCTCCAGGAGCTGAGCAAGGCTGAGGACTGCTGTTGCTGACATCAGTGTTGATGCCATTGTGGTTGGTCAAGGCAGTAGCAGAAGATTCTGCAGGAAGGAGAAGGGGCCTGTCTGTCCCAGGCACTGCAGCCCCTGGGGTCCAGAGGGAGTTGAAATTCACCAACTCTTATTCCTCTCTCCAATAGGCCATTCATGCCCAATTTGGTGCCACCCAAGATCCCTGATGGAGAAAGAGTGGATTTTGATGTGAGTGGTGGTCCCCAGTGAGAGAGAGGCCTTGTGACTTTGGGCTGGGGCAGGTTGCCCGTGGTGCGGTTTTTAGCATACTTCAGGCTGGGCGCCAGCTCTCGAATATGGTCCTGGATTCAGGCCACATTTTTCCCTACAATAGCCAGGCCCCGGACCCTGCCAGAAGCTTTTTGCATTGAGGGGAGTATCTGGCCCACCCATCTCTCCTCTGAGCCCCAGTGTCCACCCACAGGACATCCATCGGAAGCGCATGGAGAAGGACCTGAATGAGCTGCAGACGCTGATCGAGGCTCACTTTGAGAACAGGAAGAAGGAGGAGGAGGAGCTCATTTCTCTCAAAGACAGGATCGTAGGTGTCCACCCTTCCCACCCAGTGCTCCCTGATCCCACAACCTGTCCTCTGCCCCTTTGGTTAGGCCCTGTCCTCTCCAGGCAGCCTTCCTGAGGCCCTGGCCCTGCTGCAGGTGGGCTCTCCTTCAGGAGTCCTGAGGCACCGTGAGCTGCTCCTGCAGCCCAGTCGTGTCTTCTTGGGTCCCTGCCTTCTCTCCTCCCCATCCATGCTCCTTGATGGATCTGTTTCTGGGCCCCTGCAGGGCCTAGCTCAAGCCCTGCCGGAGGAATGGCTGACCAATGCCCTGTTGCCCCACCCCTGTCCTGGCCTCCTCACACCCTGCCAATGAGCGGAACTCAAGCGCAACTGGCAGAATCCCAAACCATCCTTCTGTGGAGTGGAGAGGTTGCTTTGATTCCTTTTGTCTGTCTCCACCAAACTCACCTTCCCACACATGTGTGCTCTGGTTTGAGCCTATATGACTTGGCCACATATTAGAGCACAGAGCACAGAGCCACTGCCTGGGTGGGGACGTGGGCGAATGCTTCTGGGAGACAGGAGAAGCCTGCCTGACAGCTCCCAAATCGTAGAGGGCAGTCTCTCCATGAGTAAAGTTCAATGGGGTCATCTGCATGTGCCCTGGTGGTTTGTCCTGACCCAGCTAGGTGCTCTCCTGCAAGGCCCACTTGTTGAGGAGCTGGCCCAGAGGGGAAGCCCTTAGAGGCACCATTGCCCTGAGACTCTGGGAGGAAAACCCCCGTGGGTCCTCCTGTGGTGCCACCTCCTCCCTGGGCACACTGGGCAGGCTCTCCCTCTTCCCCACAGGAGAGGCGGCGGGCTGAGCGTGCCGAGCAGCAGCGTATCAGGAATGAGCGGGAGAAGGAGCGGCAGAACCGCCTGGCTGTGAGTGACCCCTGCCCAGGCCCACAGAGCCCTCCATGCTCTCGGCTCCTGCTAGGCCCCCAGGCCCCTCTCTGTTCATAAATGCTGAGTCAGTCAAGGGACAACGTGTACCTGGTAAGCGCTGGGCATTGCCTTGGCTCTGACAGTCGGCCAGCCAGCAGGACAGAAAGGCCTGGGTCCTTATGAACTTGGTATTTTAAAAGTCTCTCCAGCCCTGATCCCTCCCCCAGCTTCCTGGTGGTGCCGGCTCTGGAGGAACTGAGGCCTTCTTGGGGAGCTCCCTGCCTGAGGAATTCCCATGCTCTGGAATCAGGACCTGATTCATTTACTGGTTCTTCATTCTTCCGATAGACTCCTATGCTGGGAGTGTACACTTGCCTCAGAAAGCTCTTTGCTCAATGGGGGGAAAACTGAGCCCACCCATAAAGTCCACCAGCTGCAGCCCAGGATCAGGGTTTCCCACCCCACCCCTAATTTTCTCTCTTTCTCCTCCCTGAAACTCAGGAAGAAAGGGCCCGGCGAGAGGAGGAAGAGAACAGGAGGAAGGCTGAGGATGAGGCCCGGAAGAAGAAGGCTTTGTCTAACATGATGCATTTTGGAGGGTACATCCAGAAAGTAAGTGGGGAGTAGCAGTGGTCACCAAGAGGTCCTGGTATATTTGTGAGGAATGAGGTGTCTGCTGTGGCATGAAGGCCTCAGGTTGGATCCCAGGAAGCCATCGTCAGCTGCTGTGGGTGGGAGACAGGCCTCCCATGCCTGCCTCCTGAGAGGAGGGTCTGCCGGGGTAGGGGGCTATAGATGGAGCTCAGAGTACTAATGGTCCTCCCCAATTCTGGCTCCAGCAGTGCTCAGGAGCCCCCAGGTAGCTGGGTGCCTGGATTGAGAGCTCTGGTTGGAGACCCAGCTCTGCCACATACAGCTGTGAGCCCTTTTGCAACCTCTGAGCCTCAGTTTCCTCATATGGGACTACTAGTCTGCCCTGTCACTTTGGGAAGACCGAATGAGCTAAGATGGGAGGTGTCTATGTGCTATAGAGATGTGAGGTGGCTTGTTCCTGGGAACTCACTCTCCAGTCCTAACTTCTGTGCCCCTTTCCTCCTAGAGACTGCATGCTCAAGGGAGGCAGGGGTGTGTAACATTGATTTTCTCTATGTAGTGGAGGAATCAGAACCTTTTCTTAGATTTCCAAAGTCCCCAGCTCAGAACCAGGCTGGCTACTCTCCTGCTCCCACCATGACTGTACCAACCACCCCTTTGGCATTGCCCTGCTATCAAAGTGGTTCCTGCCCCAACCCCCAGACTTATGTCCTAGCAAACCAGGCTGCCTGCAGTGAGTGTCTGAACCATCCTCTTCTCTGTCTCCCTGCCTGCGTCTCCTGCCGTGCGTCCTGCCTTCTCTCTGTGTCTCTGTGCGGTCTGGGGCTTTCTCTCTGGGCCTTTCTCTCATGGTTTCCTGGTTTAGCAGGCCCAGGTGGGTACCAACATCTCCAACATTCTTCCTACCCATGGTTTTGGGGAGCTTCTGGGGCGGGGGGGGGGGAGGGTGCCTGCTGGGAGGAGTTTGGACTGGGCGGGGAGGCAGGAGCCTGGAGAGACCTGGAAGAGATTGGTGAGGCGAAGGAGGAAGGGGCTGAAGTGACCCTCCTTGTCCTCACCTCAGTTTCTCCAGGGGAGGTAGGCAGGCAGTAGTGTTCGGTGTTGCAGGAACAAGAGGATAAGAACCTGCCACTGTGCAGTCCTTGCCCCACTTCCTAAAGGGTTTTGGGAGGGTTAGGGCACAAGGAGGAGACAGTCTAGCCAATTCTCCCTGCTTGCCACTCTTTTCAGACAGAGCGAAAAAGTGGGAAGAGACAGACCGAGCGGGAAAAGAAGAAGAAGATTCTGGCCGAGAGGAGGAAGGTGCTGGCCATCGACCACCTGAATGAAGATCAGCTGAGGTGGGGCTGGACTGGGCGGTCGTGGGCCCTGCCTGCTTCTGCTCCGGGAGGGGTCGGGTAGAGGGTACATCTCACTGCAAGCCACCAGAGGGCGCTAGTGCCACACACAATGTCCCGAGGCCAGTTTGGCGGGACTGGCCTTGCGCCGCGCTCAGATTAGACCAGCCCTTGTTTGGGCTCTGTTGATGAGCAAAGGGAACTGAGCGCCTCTCTGAGCTTCAGCTCACCCTCCTGCACACAGAGGGTGGGAAGGGGGATTGCACAATGCTCTACAGTGCCCGAAAGCCTCTCCCCCATCCTCCTTGTTCTCAGGACTTTGCGCTGGCAGCCCCTGGGATCTCTGAGCCCCAGGCAGGGCTGGCGGGGGCACCCTGTGCAGGCCTGGAGGTGGGAAGCAGGGCAGGGCCAGGACGGACCAGGACAGAGGCCCATGAGAGCTCTTCCATAGTGCCCGTCTCTCCCATTCCCTCCTGGACCTGTAGGGGGAAGGCAAAGGAATTGTGGCAGAGCATCTATGACCTGGAGGCAGAGAAGTTTGACCTGCAGGAGAAGTTCAAACAGCAGAAATATGAAGTGAGCTGGCTCCCAACCCATGATCCCGGTGTGACGAGGTCCTATGCTGCCACTGATGCTGGCCAGGCCCCTGTGACTCTTCCCACCAACCCTGTCCAACCCCCGCACCTGCCCTGACGCCCACCTTCAGCCGTATTTGGTGCCTGTTATTGCTTGCTGGGGGTGTCTGAGAGTTTTCTGAAGCTGAGCAGGGGCACTTTCCTGGGATTCCAGCTCTGGGGGTCTCCTCCTCTCCAGTCAGATGTCAATGAAGCATCAAGGCAGCAAGGTTCAGGCAAGAGCCCTGAACCTTCTGGTAGGACCAGGATGCACAAAGCTGGTTGTTCCATTGAGGAGGAGTGTTGCCACCAGACATGTTTCTCTGGTGTACCAGGTTGCACCAGGCACGTGCACTGAGGGCTGGTGTGAGCACAGTCAGGCTGAGCCCTGAGCCCGTAGCCTCACAGGGTCCTGTAAACACTAATGAGGGCCAAGGAGTGCAGACACTAGGCAAGAAGATGGCTTAGCCAGCAATGGCCCTACACGCCTGGGTGCAGACCTGGGAGCCAGCCCTTCCCCCCACTCTCCACCCACGGAGGCTTCTCTGCTGACTGCAGGGGGGGGGGTTCAGCTGTCCTTCGAGGGGCCACTCTGCTGCCCCTGCCAAGCCACACCTCCTTGTGCAAAGGGACCCTTCCTAGGGCTTGGCTCAAGCCCCCATGGCTGTAGGGGCCCCCATCCCCAATACTCAGGGAGGCAGTATTACATGATGACAAGGAGTGTGGACTTTGGAGCCATACTGCCTGGCTTTGATCCCCCCTAACCTGTGCCCCTGACCAGCTAGCTGCGTGATCATGGGCAAGTTAACTTTTCCTTATCTCCATTTCCACAGATAACACTATAACCTACTTTATAGGGCTAGTGTGAGGGTTACAGAGATTATTATTGTAGTATTTCAAGCACTGTTCTGAGCACTGTATTATCTTATATTTCCTGCCAACAATCCTGTGGGTCAGTGTTTGGGAAAGTGCTTGGGACAGAGCCTGGCACCCACTGAATGCTCAATAGGTGTTAGCTGTTTTTACAGCCTTTCTAGGCCTGTGCCTTGCACTTTTCCTTTGGTTCCACGCTTAGCTCTGCACCAGCTGACATGACACAGATTTGCCAAAATCTGGGGCAGTGCCTGCAGTGTGATCCATGGGGATGCTGCCCCTCACAGGGTACAGCTTTGGGACAGTGGCAGCTGAGCAGGAGTGTCTGGGAGAGGGATCCTGGGTTGGGCTGGGCTTCTGGGAGGGCTCTCTGAGGCTCTGCCCTGATTAAGTCTCCAGCTTGCACCCAGCTCTCAGAAGGCCCTCCTTACAGACCCTCATCCTGAAACTGCCATGGGCCTGACACCCCACAGAGAGGCCAGCAAGGTGGCTCAGAGCCTCTCCTTGGCTTCTGCCTCTGGGACCTGGACTCCTTCTGACCCAGAACTATTCTAACCCTCCTAGTATTGTGGTCCCTTCTCTCAGCCTCTTCCTCCTCCTTTCCTGCTCCTCTGAGCACTAATCAGGGTCTGAAGTATACAGACATCAGGCAAGAAAATGTCTTAGCCAGCCCTCTCCTTCCTCCTTTCCTTCCTCCTCTTCCTCTTTGCTCCCCCCTCCCCACCCCTGTACTCTCCCTTACCCCCAGGCCACCTGGGACCTGAGTTGCACAAGTTCTGACATTACTCTGTCTTTCCCATGTCTCTTGCAGATCAATGTTCTCCGAAACAGGATCAATGATAACCAGAAAGTGTAAGTATCTGACGTCATCCTTTCCTTGCTGTCTCTGCCTCCTCCTTCCCCAATCCCAGCCTTCCTGCTCCCCCTTGGAGGACTCTGGGCATCCAGATCTTCTTCCTCTCCTCCAGTGCACAGGCTTCCTTCTCTGGCCTTCCAGGGCTTTCTGTTCCTCTCTCCTAGCCAGTGCTTGCTGAAGTGGGCCTCAGGGCTGGGAGGCCTCCCTGCAGCCTGAGGCTGCTGCCCTCCTCTGCCCAGGAGGCAGCTGCAGGCTGTTCCTCTCGTGTCAGTACCTGCAGGCTGCCCCTCTCCAGTCAGCACCTGCATCCTACCCCTCACCCTATGGAGACCTGCTACCCTGCCTATGTCCCCATCTCACTGTGTTCTGCTTCCCGTGTAGCTCCAAGACCCGAGGGAAGGCCAAAGTCACTGGGCGCTGGAAGTAGAGGCTGTCTCCCTCAAAAATCTGTTGCTCGCTCTGTGTCCCCTGATCCCCAGCTCTGGGCCCCTCCTGGGCATCTCCTGCTGTGAAATGAAGAGCAGCCCAGCTGGGAGCTCCTGCCTGCCCACCACCCCACCCCAGTAATAAAAAGCCACCCACACTGATTGGTATTTCTATTCCTTTTCCTGGTCTCACAGCAAATATCAGAGCCTCAGGGACACGGGGGTCCCTTTGTATCCACCACATTTGGGGGAGTCTTCCCTGTCTGGTCCCCTCCGCCTGCCTCCAGCTGGGAGACAGCTGATGCCCAGGCCATGCACATGCTTTCTCACGGCCCTGGGGGAGGCACAAACAGCCAAAAAGACTGTGACTTCAGCCACTGTGAGTCACCAGGAACAGCACACTGGAGAAAGGTGCTGTCAAGAAGGGACGGAGCATTCTGCATGAGTCATTCACTGGGGAACAATGGGGCACCTCTTCTGATGGCTCCTGTTTTCTTTTTCCTCCTGGCCAGAGCACTAAGAACCAGGCATCTGCGGGGCAGGAAGCCCTTGGAGGGCCAGTTTCATTGGGCAGTGTTCAGGCCCAAGCTGCTGAGAGGTGTGAGCTAGTATGGGGGCCTCAGATTTCCTTTCCCACGATCTGCACATCCTGTAGGGCTTAATCCCACAAACCAGGAACCACAGGGTCCATGAGCTGAAAAGGACAGCATGGTGGCCCAGATTCCAGTTGGCAGGAGGACATGGCATCAATGTGGGATGAGAGAGAACGTGGTTCGGCAGCTGTCCATGTTCTGCACCTCTGTGCCTTTGCTCACGCGGTTGCCTGTGCCGGGAATGCTGTCTCTTGTTCCCCACTTGTACCCATCAGCAAGAGCTCAATGAGGCCTGTGTCTGAAAGGCCTCCCTGGTCTCCCGTGCAGGGTGATCCATTCCTCTCTGCTGGCGCATGCCACTGTCACGTGAGGCCACACCACACTCTGTTGGACTCCTCTGTTCCCACAGGAGTCACTCTGTGTTCTCAGGAAACAACACAGAGCTTTTTATCCTGTGTTGGGTGCCACAGGGGTGGAAAGGATGTGGTCCCTGGGCAACTGCGAGGGGCTTAGCCTGCAGTCTTGGCCTCATTCTTATTCAATCTTTCATTTATTCATACATATCTCCTGAGCAAGATCTGTGTGCCAGGCACTGTGCTGGGCACAGGGGTGCTGTAACTTAAGCAGGCACACATCTCCAAGAGCCTGCAGGGGTCGTGTGGGAGAGAGGGGCAGCAGCAGGAGGGTCCAGCCCCATGCGAGAACTGGGGGCCTGCAATGCTGGGGTGACACATACATATGCACTCTAGCCTCATAGGTGGGAGGGTTTTCTCTAGGGGGAGTGTATATACTGAGACCCAGAGGATGAGGAGGAGAAAGTCAAGGGGAAAGGTTGGGGTTAGGAAGGAAACGGTGCATACAAAGTTCTAGAAGCAGGAGCCAGCATGGTGTGTTTGAAGAGCCACAGTTATTAGCAGAAGCCACAGCATCCTCTGGTGGGGGCAAGAAGGCTCTGCTGTTAAAGCCCCCCAAATAGAAAGAGAGGCAGGAGCCAGGGCCTCGGGCCCAAGGAGGGCTCTCGGCAGGGTCTCTGGCAGCTCCTGGCATGCTTTTGCTCTGCTATCCCCAGTTTGCAGGACAGGGCAGGGCAGCTGAGGCAGTGCCCCAGCCCCTCTCCCCATAAGGGGACACTGCAGCCCACCCTCAAATGCCACCTTCGTGACCCATGTTTACAGTGGGGCCAGGGGCACTTGCCTCAAGTTCAGACTTGGGACATCAGAATTTTCCAGCCATCATCAACCCCCCATAGGGCTCCACCTCCTAAGCCTCAGTGTCTCCGTGGAGCAGCAAGAGGCAAGATGGAGCAGCTGTCCCCCTCCCCCATGCCTCCTCTCCCACCAGAGACCTTCTAATGATCCCTCTAGTGGACGTGGCCTCTCCTTTAAAAACTGTACCCTGAGGTGGACACAGAAGGTGCCCTTGCCCTCTTACTCTGAAGCCTTCCAACCCCTAAAGGCCAGATCCCACTTACTCTATTTTCTCCTACAGTCACTTGGTATTCAGTGGTATTCCTTGGTATTCAGGAAAGAACTTTTGAGTCCCCTGCCCAGTCAAGGTCCCTATCCCATTATCTTAAGAGGAACATCACAGGTCAACCTGTGTGCTGCTGCCTCCAGTGAGGAGACCTACAGAGACCCGGTCTACATGGAGCTTGGAGTATTGATCCCTGAGTGAAGTCTGTGGCGGTGGCCCTGTCCTATCCTAGTCACTGAGGAGAGAGCAAGTGGGTGCCAGGTTGCAGGAGCATACCTGGACCATTTGCTTCCGAGTTCTACAGGCAAGGGGATAGGCTTCAGGCCAAGTGGCCCTGTGCCCCCCCGTGATATTCCAGGGAACAGAAGGACCATGGTTGTGTGCACAAAATACACTGAGATGGATTCCCAAGCTCCTAGGATTCACCCTAGGTTCATTCATTACTTCCATCACTCTGCTGCTTACCATGGTACTGAACCTAACACATAAGCTACAGGCATGGCTGAGAGCTGGCCTGGGCCTCCTGATCACTCAGGAGCTAGGTGAGGCTGCAGCTGACTTCCACCCACCCAGACACACAGACCCCTCCACCCCCACAGTCCCTGTGCTCTCCCAGGGACCACCCTCTCACTGCTCTTGGTTCCCATCTTGCCCCAGGGTGAGACTTTGGATCCATGACCCCTTGTGACCTGGACCTCTCGGTGCTCTGTGTAAACCCGTATGTTCAGGGGAAATGACCTTCGGAGTCTGCTCCGCGCTGGGTCAGAGAGGCGGAGACCCTTTCCGTCCTGTGGTCAGATTTGCTTTCTCGACAAGCTTGTGCCCTGAGCAGAGCTGATTCCACTCTGGATGTGCTCTTGTAGGTGGAAAGCTAGGAGAGAATGAGGGCTTCTCCAGGGCTTTGCATGCCTTGGAGCCCAGCTCTTCCCAGAGAGATCCCATAAATCTGGAGTCTCCCTTTCTCCCACCAAATTCTTGTTCTGCCACTTCCCAGCGGTGGGCAAATCATTTGTCTGTGCCTGACTTCTTCTGTCTAAGAACTGGAGATTGTTATAAAGGTTAAATGGCGAAATGTGTGTGGTAATCAGTGTGCATAAGTATGGTATCAGTGTCAGCCACCGTCATTGCTGACATGTGATCAGGGGAAGCTGGGTTTGCAGTGGTTGGTCTGGGCCAGCCCCTCTTGTCTGTGGGGGTTTATATTCCAGAGACCTCTCTTTCCTGCTGGGTCCCATTGTCCCTGACCAGAGTGCTGGAGACTGGGGATGTGTGGGAACTGCTGCTGGGACCATCCCTCCAGGTGGCTGGCCCAGCTCTGTGCCACTGCCTGGATAGAGGTGGCAGAACCCACTTCCAGGCCAGGCCCCACCCTTGATTCTGCAGCCTGGTTTCTGGAAAGGGCAGGGCAGGACCAGAGCTTGCAGAGGACACACCTGGTGGGGGAAGGTCTGGGCTCAGCACCAGGCTCTCCAATCAGCTCCTGTTGGGGCACAGGACAAGCTGGGAAGACCAGGCTGGACCTATATTCCTACAGTGGGGCCCGGAGTAGGAACTCTGGGATCATCCTCCAGCCTGCCCTGTCATCCCTATCAGTAGGGGGACTTTGAGGGACAGGTGTGTGGGGACATTGGGGGACACCAGTAGTGTGAATTGGGGGACAACACTGTGGGCCTGGGGTAAACTCACCCTTCTCCACTGGGACCACACACTCCACCCTTGAGCCAGGTACTATGCCAGCTACATTGCATATGTTCTCCCCAGCCAACCATCCATGGTCCCCAGGCCACATCCCCACTTTGCAAGTGAGAAAGCCAAGGCAAACAGAGTCTAAGCAACATGCTGGGGCCATTCAGTCATCATAGTAAGTGGCCCAGCTGGGGTCAAACGCAGATCTTTGTGACTCCAGAGCCAAGACTGTCCTAGCATATGCAGATTAAGGAGCACCTCAGATCTCCCCAAACTACCGTGCTTGGGTCTCTACCATGGGCAGGCTGGTAGGTGGCTCTGGGGTTGGGGTGCAGGGCATGAGTCCGGGGTCTCAGCCCTCTCTGCTCCAGCCATGACCCCTGGGCCCTGGTCAAAGGACATGTGCTCTGTCCAGCCTGGGGGTGGAAGGAGCAGCAGAGGTAGTGTTGATGGGGGCTTTGCCTAGGGTGCACATGTAGCCTCCTCTTTCTTGGGGGCAGTTACAGCCCTTTCCTGTGTCCCAGAAGTAGTTGGGGATTCTGGATCATGGAAGCACCTGTCAGTGGGGCACCCCTTGCCTCTGCAGAGAGAATGAGTGAACATTAGGGTGGGCAGAGGCCTGGGCTGAACGCCAACAGGGACGATCCTGCTCTTGTTGGAGGTGGTAGGGACACTTCCGGAACCCTCAGCAGTCTACTTCCAATCTTACATGCCAGCCAGATGGGGCTAGCTACTTTCATTTCCCCAAATGTTTTATTTTCTCCCACCTTTGCATGGATCTACATGCCTTTTTCATTTCTTTCTTTCTTTCTTTTTTTTTGTTGTTGTTGTTGGTTGTTTGTTTTTTCCTTTTTAAGAGACAGGGTCTTACTCTGTTGCTTGCCCAGATTGGGGTGCAGTGGTACAATCCTATCTCATTGCAGCCTCAAACTCATGCACTCGGGGAATTTTCCTGCCTCAGTCTCCCAAGTAGCTGGGACGACAGGCAGGCATCTCCAACACTCAGCTAATAAAAAAAATTTTTTTAAGAGAGGGAGGCTCATTTTGTTGCCCAGGCTGATCCTGAACTCCTAGCTTCAAGCCATCTTCCTGCCCCAGCCTCCCAGAGTGGTGGGATTACAAGGGTGAGCCATCCCTCCTGGCCTACATACCTCTTTCTACCCCCAGAATGCCCTTCTTTCTCTGCCTGTCCAACTGCTCCTCCTACCTCAGGGCCTTGCTCAAGTCGCCATGTCTACAAGAAGCCTCCCGGGCCTCTCCTGAGTTCCCTCAGCTTCCTGGGGTCATAGTTTTTGGGCTGCCCCACACTGGAGGTCCATTCAGCCTGGGCCTGTGTTTTACAGAAACCTGCTCGGGGTGCCCGGCCCAGCCTTCCCTCCCTGGCGCTGTTCCCAGAGCCTCAGCCGCACCCTCCTGCTCAACCCAGTGGTTCTCAGCCCCCACCCCAGCATCATAGGAATTTAAATTGCTCCCAGTTGAAGACTCAGAAAAATGTTTCCACACTTGTGCAGAGAGCCCAGGTCCAGGGCCAGGTGGTATTGGGGGATGGTAACCCTGCCCCTGGCCCTGCACTCAGCACTGGCCATACTAGCTACACCTGTAGTACACCCCAGTCCCAAAGTAGTTTTCCCCATAAAGTCAAGTCAGGCCTGGCAATGCAAATCTGAAGGAGACCAGGAGGGGCTGGGGCTGCTCTTCAGGAAAGTGGTGGGTGGGGTGGGAGAGGCAGAGAGTCATTCCCAGGCTGGGATCAATTGTGCTGGGCTTGCTGAACACAGGACACGGAGACCTGATTAGGATACACTGCCTCACCCCATCCTCTCCCCACCCACCCATACCCTGCCAATTCCCAGAAGATGACGGGCAGCTGGTGATGCAGGCTGGTGAGGATGAAGAGAGATCACATCACTTACACGTAAGAGTAACAGACAAACCAGAGTTTTTCCCACTGAACTTGACACAGAGACATCTTCGGTGCCACATTTCCCACCTCCTCAGGCGGATAAGGTGATGAGCGATGGATTCTGCTGGAAGATGCTAGACATAACTTATAAGCCAGCTGCATGTTAAGACTAATGAGTGATATTAACCTGCATATACTAGGCACCTATTGTGTGCTGGGCACTGCAGCGTAATTTACATACACTCTCTAATTACAGTAACATGCCAAGTTAGGTGCTACACAAAAACGCCACGCTACACACCAGGAGACTGACTCATCAGAAGTCATACAGGGCAAGATGCTGATTACTGAATTTTTATGATTTTAAAATAGTTCCATGCCATACTTTCTACCCAATTAAGTCAGATTTCTGACAGAAACACAGAAAAGCATATTTTCATGAAATTGCTCTTGTCTTTTAGCCAACAAATATTTGAATAATTTCCGATTATATAATACAAGGCATATGTACATCAATACTTATCATAGAAAAACTTCTGAGAGCAACAATGTTCAAATCTGTCTACCACGAAACTTTGACCATTCCCCTGGGCACCCAGGATTATGCATGGAGGATTTTACCACTGCTCCTTGCTCATTTGAAATGACTGAGGATTAACATAGCCCCATGCCCCACAGTGGTGGTGATTGATCCCCTCATCTCTGTCCCCATCTGGGTGGGGTGCTCCTTGGGCCTGGGGTCCTGGCTTGTTCATCTATACAGCCCAGTGCCCTCTGTACATGTTGAATGGACAAGTGAGAAAATCATTCCTCAAGTAGATGATCTCGTAAGAGTTGATCTTCTGCATATCAAATATTGACAGAGAGGGAAAATATGGCAAAATTATTTTAAGATTAGAGTTCTATTTTTTTTTCAGGTTTTAAAACTTTTTATTTGCATTAATAAAAAAATTGCGCATTCCAATAATTAAAATCATTTGAATAAAAAAAATGGCACTCAGATTAAACTGCATTTTACAGCCTGCAAGAAACCCTGGGCCAGCTTAGTTTTAACTTTAGATTTCACTGTAGTCCTGCCCTGTTTCTTCACCAACATGCAAGTTCTTTTCCTTCCCTGCCAGCTGTACAGGCCGATGGTAGAGGCAGGCGTGGCCTTCGTTGTCAGTAGTTCTGGATACTTCAATGTGAAAGGGCCAGCACAGTCATTTAAACTTGACCCAACCTCTCTGCATCTTATAAAGTTGAACAGCTAAAAGAAGTAAAATAAGAAGGCGATGCTTGTGGAATGTACAGTGCATATTGGCGGTGCTCGCCTCATTACCACTCGCCTGCTTGCTTCTCCTGTTCTAGCGTTTCTTTGGAAGGCAGTGGATTTTTCTGTGTTTCCACCTTCTTCAATTTCGACTTACCTAATTTCTCAATCTCAGCCTTATCGGGTTAGTCAGACATGGTGGCCGAGGAAGCAGAGTGAGGTACGAGAGCTACAAGAGTCCGATCTGCACAGTGGCAACCACCGAATTGAGTTGTATTGTTTTTTACAGTCGTCAAAGTACTATAGCAAGTCAAAACAATGGTAACTTTAGAAAAAGAATAGCATTGATTTTGAAAGGGTCATAGGTTTACCTCACTCATATAAATCCACACATGGAATCTTCTTCATGGTCAATGTTTCTGTTAGAAGGATTCATTGATTCATTGATTCAGTTATTGTATAAACCAACATGTATTTATTGCATACATACTTTATGCCAGGTACTGGCTGTCTATCAGGGTTGCAAATAGGGACAGACCAAGATTGTTCCCTACCTTCAAAGACAAGTGGAGTTATTAAGGAGACAGACATTAGATGGATGAATATAGACAAACCTATAGATAGGTAATAGATGCATATTATGCATGTGCATAGATACAGACATACGAATACACACACACACACATATTATTGTTTGAGACAGGGTCTCTCTCTGTAACCCAGGCTGAAGTGCAATTGTGTCATCATAGCTCACTGCAACCTTGAACTCATGGACCCATACGATCCTCCTGCCTCGGCCTCCCAGAGTGCTGGGACTACAGGCGTGAGCCACCACCTCGGGCTAATGTATAGATGTAGACATACACATACACACGTGTGTGCCTAAGTCTCAAATTGTGAAGAGTAATCGAAAGGAATAGAGCTGTGTGCTATGAGACAGAATGACTGGGGTGGATATAATTTTTTTTTGTTTTGTAGAGACTGAGTCTCACTTTGTTGCCCTCGGTGGAGTGCCATGGCATCACACAACTCACAGCAACCCCCAACTCCTGAGCTTAGGCCATTCTCTTGTCTCAGCCTCCCGAGGAGCTGGGACCACAGGCGCCCGCCACAACGCCTGGCTATTTTTCTGTTGCAGTTTGGCCGGGGCCAGGTTTGAACCTGCCACCCTCAGTGTATGGGGCTGGCCCCTACCCACTGAGCCACAGGTGCCGCCCTGGGGTGGACATAATTTAAGTGGAGGTGTGGGATTAGGGGAAGCATCCTTGAGGAAGCCATCACTGAGTAGGAACCACGATGATTCAGCTGGGGGAAGAGATTGACGATGCTGGGAGTGGAGGGAATGGCAGGTGGTGTGTTCAAGGGGTGGGAAGGAGGCTGCAGCAGGCCGAGAGGAGGGGGTGGAGACAAGGCAGACACATCAAACTTTGAGACCGTGGGTAAGGATGTTACCCTGGGTGTGATGGGAAATCACTGAGAAATTTATATAAAAGAGGGGTACAATGATTTACGTTTTCAAAAGATCACTCTGGCTGTGTAGTGACCTATTGGCTACAGGAGGGCAAAGGGGAAATGGGAAGACTGGTTAGGCTGGTGACCTGGGCTGGTAGTGGAGGAGATGGACAGAGATGTGAGCTTACACTGGCAGAAGGCAGAATCGGGACCTGGAGAGAGTGCACTGAAGGTGGCCTTTATTTTCTGCGGGGGCAGTGTACACCCCTCGCCTGCCTGTGTTCCCTCCAGCACCACCCTTGGTCCTGGGCAACTGGGGCTCTCTCTGTGGGCCCCCACCCTCCTACTCTAAAAGGTCCCACTCTGGCTCTCCTCTGGCTGCATTCCTTTTCACGGGACAAGGAGTCTGTAGGCCCAAGAGATGTGTCCCCTGACCCAACCCGATCTAAACTGCAGGCCATAATGAGATAGGGATTTTGCACCAGAATGTAAGTCTATTCACTGCTTCCATCATTCAGAAAGTTTTGCAATCAATACAATCAATAAAATAAGATCAGTTGGACTAGACAGTGTACGTAGTCATGAGGCCAATCTACCTTCTCAGCTCCTCCTGAGACCACGCTATCAACCACGCTGTTCTAGTTGACACACGGGATACCTGCCAAAGGGTGAGGTCCTCCCCGAGTGAGAGGGCAGAGCGCTGGGTCAGAGCCCCGCTCCCGTTTGCCCTCAGTCTAGTCTGTGCAGAGGTGGAGAATGCTGGAAGGGGCCACTTTGAATTAAATAGGAGATTGGCAATTGGAATGGATGAGGACAGTTTTTGTAACTAAAATGTGACCCTTGTAAAATCAAAAGTGACTGTGGAGATTTGGAACCTTTAGTAGCACCCACTGTCCAGCAGGGCAGGGGCTACTCAAACCACAGCTGGTGTCAATTACTGAGAAACTAACCAAGCTTCTCACATTCACATCTCACCTCCTTTGTGGCCTTGCAGGGAGACCACTCCCCGCTGTAAGGCTAACTTGTCTGTCCCGTCCCTTCTACGGCTGCACTTCCAGTCTCCCCCAGGCCTAACTTTTCTCTCAGTTCTTTTAACTATCTTTATATACAATGTGTTTTCATTATTTATCTTGGGCTTTTTTTTTTGTATGTCTCTCTCTACTGGATATAAACTCCAAGAGAGGAGGGATTTATGGCTCTGTTCACTGGGCACATGGTGACACTCACTAACTGTTTGCTGAATGAATGAATGACTGAACAGGTTACATATACACAGTGTTCCCAAAAGGACAGAGAGAGAGAGTCTTGCTGAACAGAGAGATTTGGGGGCCTCGGGGCAGGCACAAGCAGATATTTGACAATCCGAAGAGCTCAGAAGGGACCAGGGCTGCTGCACCCTGACTAGTTGGAAATGAGATTTTCATGAGAAGAGATTGGGCTATCTTGCCATGCCTGACAAAGTGGTTCTGTTGTCCTGGCCACCAGCAGCCCATTCTGCATCCTGCCTAGTTAGGGGTCAGGGCAGGGAGTGGGAGAAAGTCACGTGTGTCCCAGAATCTGCTTCTTCTGGAAAATGTTTAAGGGTACAAACTCTGAAGCCAGACTCCCTGGGTCCAATTCCATTTTTCTTTTTAGAGACAGAATCTCATCTGTTACCCAGGCTGGAGTGCAGTGGTGTCATCACAGTTCACGATAACCTCAAACTCCTGGCCTCAAGTGATTCTCCCACCTCAGCCTCCCAAGTAGCTGGGACTACAGGCATGCACCACCAGGCCTGGCTAATTTCTTATTTTTTGTAGAGGTGGGGTCTTGGTATTTTTCCCAGGCTTGTCAGGAACTTCTGGACTCATGTAATCTTCCCACCTTGGACCCCCAAAGTGCTGAGATCATAAATGTGACCCTCCACACAGGGCCTCAAGTGAGTTTATATAAATGTAAGCACATACATTTATGTAAATACAAACATACGTGCATTCACTGTTATCTTTGGGATAAGGTGGAGATAGAAAAGGTCCCTGGCCTCAGTCTGTCTCCCTGTCCCTTGCAGTTACTGGTAGTGCTCACTTTCTTCCTTCTCATTAGTTTCTCTAGTTTACACTCCTCTCCCTCCCAGGCCTGAGGCATAGGGTGGGCCTTGACTGGGCCCCTCTTCCCCGCCCTCTCCTTCCTTCCAGCCAAGCCTGGGACCTGCTGGTCATGGGAAGATGGGCCTGGTGGCCCAGTCAGCCCAGCCTGCCCTGCCCTGCTGTGTGCAGCTGACCAGCAACAGGCACTGAGGACACCCCGCCTCCTGCAGGGACACGAAGCCTCTGGCCATTACACCTTTTCCTGAGGGATTAGTGCTCATCCTGGGTGTGGTTTCTGGGCGCTGGTCCTGAATTATTGTCAATCCCACTGGCATAGGCCCTGAGAGATGTTGCTAGCTGCCTGACCTTGGCCTCTGTCTCCAACATCACTCCTAACTTTAAAATCCTTGTTCCTAGACTTCTCTGATTTTCTGTTCCTGCCTCCGGCCCCCCCCCCCCAGCTTTGCTCTCATACTCTCTCCCCACTCTCTCTTTTTTTTTAAATTATGTTTTATTAAATCATAACTTTGTACATTGATGCATTTATGTCTCCCCACTTTCATATGAGTCTGCAGCCCCAGCTGTTTGGCTTTCTCGTATCTCTTCCTTCCAGGTTGCCCCTCTCTTACAGGTCTGCTCTTCTGGGAGCCTTCCCAGACTGCTAGGACCTTGCTACTCAAAGCAGGGCGCACAGACCTGGTGGCAAAAGCACTCCCTGGAGCTTGCAGAAATGCAGAACCTCATTGCAGAATCTGAATTTTAACAAGATCCTCAGGCATCCACGTGTACCATCTGGTTTGAGAATTACCGGACTCATGTCAGCTGCCACCTTGACCGACCAGAGAGAGGAATGAGTGTGTGAAATTCCGTAAATAGTGAAAGGAGCCCAGCTGCTGTCTGGTGCTTTCACAGTGGCCTGACCACCCACCTCTCCGGCTGGCCAGGCTGGAATCCCGGAATTTCTCCTGCTGGGTCTCGCCAATTGCATTTGGTCAGCAGAGATGAGGGTCTCTCCCAGTCCGTGCCCATCTAGTTTGGCATTTGATCTGTTCCAAGACGGCCTTTGCTTGTGAAGCCAGACTCTTTCTTCAAAATTAAACTCATCTTGAGCATGGTGGCTCACACCTGTAATCCCAGCACAGGGATTAGGAGGCTAAAGTGGGAATATTGCTTGAAGCCAGCAGTTCGAGACCAGCTTGGGCAAAATAGTGAGACTCCCATCACTACAAAAATTTTAAAAAGTAAGCATCAACAATCTAAGTGTTTCTGCTCTAACTAGCTTCTGAAACTGGTGTTCTGTTTAAGTTTTCTGCAATGAAATAAATTGAAAGGGGCATCAGGCCACTTCTGTCTTTTTCTCTTCCTTTCTTTGCCATGAACATATTAGCACTTTAAAGCTTCTGAGTATAATGAGTAAAGGGAACTAACTGTTCAACTTCCATTTAGCCCAGCATTTCTAAAAGCAACCTCATTTCTCACCTACGAACATCCTGTGGAACTAACTTTGGGAAATGCTAATCAAATTTCCTTCTAGCACACACATGTACCAATCACTAAGATTTTCATGCAAGGATCTTTGAGGGACCCCTTGCACCTCTTTTCTGAAGTGAGAAGCTGAGTCTGGTGGTATTGGAGAGAGGGTCTGCTAGACCTCCTTCCCATGCCCTTTTGGGCAGGGAGTGGCTGGTAAAGGCAGTGTCACCTCTCCCGGGGCCTATGGGGCAGGCTGTCTCCATCAACCTCAATTTCTCCTGTATACCAGGTGGCTCAGATTTTATTTCAAGTTTCCAATGCTATTTGTTATCTTGATTCCACCAACCTAGTCCTAGAGTTGGAGTCCCTGCCAGCAGGGAGAAGACTATTCCTGTGAACCTCACGGTCATGGTGAAGGGCGGCATCCACAGCCTAGGGAAGGTGAGAAGGACTTCTACAAACCCAGTTCTGGGCTGGGTTTATAAGGAAGCTCTATTTTCTTTGACCATCTGGAGGGTGTGTGGTGGCAGAGATTTCTTGCCAACCCCCTTCTGGGCTTTTGCTGACTCTGTGGTTAGACGGAAGGTAGAACTGGCAGGGCGAGTTCTGACAGCCTGACTCATGGCTTCTTCAGCCCCCCGCCACAGGCTCAGTGGGGCTGAGGAGGCTGGGTGGAGAAGGGTGTGGGAATCTGTGCAGGAATGCCAAACATGGAGATCCCCAGTCCGGGCCACAGAGCTGGGGCAGGCTGGGTGCAAGTTTAGAGGTTTGCTGAGATTCTGGGGAACCAAATGGACATGAGAAAGGGAGGCCTTGAGAGCAATGATGTCCCGAGGGTTGGAAGGCATCAACACAGAGTGGCAGGGCAGCATGTCCCTGCCTTGGCAACTTGTATGAAAGTCTTTTGAGTCTGGAAAGGACCCCAGACTGCTCATTTTGGCAGAAAGATTAACAGGTGAGGATGTTTCCCCAAGGCCACACACGACACTATGGCTCATCTGGAATCTCCTGAAAGTTCCATTGAGAGGTTGCTTCTTGTGGCATCTGGGCTGCCGGAACTGCCGTATTCAGAATTACCTGAGAATCAATTTATCCTGAAGCTGGATCCATCTGCTCTGGGGAATTCCATTCCCAAACCAGCATGTGCCACACCTGATTTCTTTGCTTCTCCCTGAAGAGATGGCAGAACAGGACTCACCACAGGCTGAAGGAGCTTGATTGTGTGGGGCTCCACCAGTCCAAAAAAGATCTTCACATGTCTTTCCAAGAAAGGGGAGCTTGGGAAGCCCAAGCCCTGGCAATTTCCAGGCCCAGTGACAGAATGGACTAGACATAGATGCCTCAAATCTGAGAGATTCCAGCCTCACTGTATTTGGTGCTGCTCAGACTACATCCAATACCCTTTTCCCTATTCACAGCTCCAGTTCTTAAGAGGGACAGTGACCACCTGAGACATGGTCAGAGAGCCGTGACCAAGACAGCCAGAGGGATGCTAAACCATGTCCTCCAGGCTTGGTTGAAGAAGCTAAGCAGGTTTAGCTGCATATGAGAAAACTCAGAGGTACAAGATGGCTGCGTCCAGATATTGGAGGGATTGTCATGGGGAAGACCCATGGGACCTATTCTCCATGGTCCCAGGGGTTAAAGACAAGACCAGTGAGTAGAAGTTGGAGGAACCCAGAAGGATAGCTGAATCCTCTCCCTCTGTAGGGGCTCCGAGGGCACCGTTGGTCAATGTGGAACCAAGGGCCAGACGAGGGAGGGAAGTCTGGAAGTCTTTTGAGATCAATGCAAAGTGCAATTCTATGAATCTCAGGGCCCTCTTCAATTTAGTGCATGTTGAAAACGTGTTCTGTGCTGGACACTGTGCCAAGTGTTGAGAGTGGACACAAAAGTGAGCCAGTCACTGACACAGAGGGAAAAATAGACACCTACACAAGTCAGAGCATGACCAGGTACGCAGAGATCAGTACCGCACAGGTACAAGCACGTAGGTTGCACAGAGGGGACAGCATGTGAGTTGGGCCTGAAAGGATGAATAGGATTTTGACAGGCAAAGCCAGGGGAAGGGCACAGCAGGCAGAAGAAACAACACAAAGACAGTGGGATTGAACAGGCACATCATGTTTGGGGAGATACCTACTCTGGGTGGAGTGAGGGAATGAATGGGAAGAAGCAGGAGATAGGAGGGTGGGCTGGGGCCAGCCTGGGAGATCCTTGGGTGCAGCCTAAGAACTCCAGCTACAGAAAGCTGTATACTGGCAGATGTGTCTAGGCAGGGGAAGGGCACACTGACGTTATTTATAAAGATCACTTTGGTGGCAGCACACACAGGGGGCTGGCGAGGTGGGCGAGGAAAACCAGGCCGAGGAGCTCCCATATTGCAATGGTAGTGGCCAGGCTTGATGGTGGCCCAGCTTAAGGCAGTGGGAATAGATATGAAGATGAGTTAACATTTTAGAGTCACCAGGGCTTGGTACCTAAATGGGGAAGGAAGTATTAAAGATGAGGCCAGAGTTTCTTGCTTGGGTGCCTGGGTGGGTGGTGATTTCATTAACTTTTGTCTTTTATTTCTCAAAAGCTAATGAACCAAAATATGTAAGTCAGGGTTGTTCTAAACTTTGTGGAGGCCTGAGCAAAAAGAGGAAGGCCCAGGGAGGCACTGGGAAGCCAGGAAGAAGCTCTGAGGTACAGCTGTGAGAGGTCCCTTCTTGGGGCTACACTTTCCCCTGGATGAACAGCAGGGGCTCTCTGGTAAAGACCCAGACCCTCCTTTATATTTATGTCTTCACTCCATCCCAGCTTCTCTACCAACCCTGGTGACTTCCCTCTCAAGATAAGCTGGTGGGGTGATGGTGGTGTGTTAACAGCACCCCCTACACCTGTCTCCAAATATTCCCCCAGCCTGCCTGTTGGGACCACCAGAGATGAAGTATAGAATCCTTCTCACTCTAATCTCAAACAAGGGTTTGTTCTTTGCTTATCTTTGAGTGCTTGGAAAAGAAATTTCCATCACTGGTGGGTGTTTATGTATTGACTGGCAACTACAGTAGGTACAGTTTAGGAGAGAAGAAAGCCTGGTGCTGCCTTGGAGTTTTACTTCAGTTTAGCTGAGCAAATATCTCATGTGGTTATGCTATACCTTCTACTGTCCCTTCTATTGCAGACACTGATAGACACTCCCCACCTTGCCCTCACCAAGGGCACTCTTCTCATTTCCCTGAAGCTTTTAGCTCCAACCTACTATCACTTTCTTAATACCGTTATAATTCTCAGTGATTTCAATGACTATGAGTATGATCCTTCCAATATCCTGGCCTCTTGGATCCTTGATCTCTTCTCCTCAAAAGATTTTGTCCTCTCTCCTACTTTAGCCATTCATTTACATGGTTGGCCAAACTTGTTGTGACCAATAATGACACTTTCTCTATATTTGCTATTTCAAGCAACATACTCTTTGGCCACTACTTTCCAATGTAGTGGAAAGTACATTCCTTTGAGTACCCTGACACTAAGACTTCTTTAGGCCCTACAATCCATTCATTCTATTGCTTTAATTTTAATTATCTCTTGATCCTGTTATGTTTTCTCCCTCTTACCCAGGTGAGAGTTCACAGGCCATCTATAAATCACTCTCTTGCATACATACTTAACTCTCTTACTTCTCTCTTGTCTCATTGCACCTGTCTGGAAAAATCCCTGCTTAAATACTTTTTACTTACTCTACATCTGCACCTGTGTGGTAGCAAAACTGAGGGGAGAAAACACATGGCTACGTCTTCCTTTAAATTCATGACTGCCAACCCGAAGAGGGTTCTTAGTGCTGCCTATCATTCCTACTGTATTTCACTAGTTGATTAGTTCTAGAAAAGGATTTCGTCCCTTCTCCTGTCTTCTAAACATCCAACGTGTCCTCCTCTGTGCTCATTCGCGCTGTGCTTCCCATCTCACTGAGACCACGGAAGCAATACAAAGAGAACTCCAATAGGCTCCAACAGCTCATCCACCATCTACCATCAGCTCACCTCCTCAGTGACTATAGATGGGCGGTCCACAATCTGTCAAGCCAACCTTTCCACTTGGGCATCTGGCCCAGTCCTCTCTCATCTGCTCAAGGACACAACGCCAGCAACTTCTCTCTTTCTCTCTCAGATCATCGATTTCTCTGTACCTGTTGTATCATTCCCATCAGCATATAAAACATGCTTTTATCTTTTAAAAAGGTCTGTCTTGGCTGGGTGCCTGTAGCACAGTGGTTACGGCGCTGGCCACATACACTGAGGCTGGTGAGGTCAAACCCAGCCTGGGCCAACTAAACAACAATGATGACAACCTCAACAAAAAATAGCTGGGCATTGTGGCGGGTGCCTGTAGTCCCAGCTACTTGGGAGGCTGAGTCCAAGAGTTGGAGGTTGCTGTGAGCTGTGTTGCCACAACACTCTACCTAAGGCGACATAATGAGACCCTGTCTCCGAAAAAAAAAAGTCTATTTTAATGCTACCTTAACTTCCTAAAGCCCTTCATTTCTCTTTTCCTCTTTAAAAAATCTTTTCAGAGAAAACAGTCAATCCTCACTCTCTAAAATTCCTTCCATTACTCTTAGACCCTTCCAGTTAAATCTTGGCCCTTGCCACTCAACCATAATTGCTCTTGTTTTGTTTTGTTTTGTTTTATTTTTGAGACAGAGCCTCAACTGTCTACCAGCCTTACCCTGGGTAGAATGCCACGGCATCATAGCTCACAGCAACCTCCAACTCCGAGGCTTAAGTGATTCTCTTGCCTCAGCCTCCCAAGTAGCTGGGACTACAGGTGCCCACCATGCCTGGCTATTTTTTTTTGGTTGTAGTTGTCATTGTGTTTGGCAGGCCTGGGCTGGATTCGAAACTGCTAACTTTGCTGTATGTGGCTGGTGCCTTAGCTGCTTCAGTTACAAGTGCCAAGCCACCAAAACTGCTCTTAATGACTCAGTGCCCATGCTTAGGGGTTAGGGTACCAGCCACATGCACCAGGGCTGGTGGGTTCAAACCTGGCCCTATCCTACTAACAACAACATCCTAAACAAACAACAACAACAACAAATAGCTGAATTGTGGAGGGTACCTGTGGTCCCAGCTACAAGGGAGGCAAGAGAATTGCTTAAGCCCAAGATTTTGAGGTTGCTGTGAGCTGTAACTCCATGGCACTCTACTAAGGGTGATACAGTGAGATTCTGTCTCAAAAAAAAAAAAAAAATTGCGCTTATCAAGGCACCAGTGATTTCCATGTAACTAAATCTGATGATTAGAAGCTTCCATTTCCAGCAATAGTGGAGTAGCTCAGCAAATCATCTTTTCTATAAATAACTGCTATAAACTCTAGGAAACCATAAAAAGTAACAACTACCTGAAGACACTGAAGAAAGACCAGAAGCAAACAGAAACAGAAGGAGAGCTGACATTATGAAGAATAAAATTTCATTGTTTAAGTGATCTATTTTGCACCTTTTCACCAAAGGGCGGACTGTAATTGGCTCCATGCAGACTATGTGAAACTCAAACAGAATCTTGTCATCTGGCTGGCTTGAAGAATCAGAGGAGAGAGATTACAGCAGCTTGACAGTGGGGGAGAGGCAAAACAGAGAGAGTGCCCTCAGTTCTGAATATAAACTCTGCCTAAATCTCTAACTGGCCCTTTAACTATGCAAGAACTGGGGAGAATCCAGGCCACTCACCTGGAACTAAGCTCACCACAAAGAAAACAGAGTTGAAGTTTTGAGTTCAGCCAAACAAATATCAATACCTTTCAGAGGAATGAAGAATAGAATCCAGAAGCTGTACAGTATATCACTCATAAAGTCCAGGATGCAATCCAAAATTACTAATATAATAAAAACTAAGAAAATGTGTCTCAGAGTTGAGAGAAAAGACAATAAGTGAGGACTCATCATAAAATGATTTAGATGCTAGAATTATCAGACAACTATTTGAAAGCAGAAATTACAATTTTGCTTAAAGATATAAAGGAAAGTATGCTTGTAATAAGTGGATAAATAAATATTGTCAAAGACATATAGATTATTAAATAAAACCAAATAGAAATTCTAAAATTGAAAAATATAATACATAAAATAAAAATTTCATGGGCTAAACAGCACATCTACAATGACAGAAGAAAGTCAGTGAACCTAACTAAACACAGATTAATAGAAATAATCTAATCTGAAGACCAGAGGAGGAAAAAAAAAACAGACACTCAGTGATCCATAGGATAATAGCAAAAGATCTAACATACATGTAATTGGAGCCCCAGAGTGAGAGGAGAAAAAATAATGCATAAAAATATTTGAAGATACAATAGCCATAATTTCCTCAACATGGTGAAAGACATAACATATAGATCTCAGAAAATCAACAACCCCCTAGCAAGATACATACAAAAAAAAAACCACACTTGGGCACCTTATTGTCAAATTGCAAAGATAATGAGAAAATCTCAAAAGTGGACAGAGAAAAATGAGGCAATACATAGGGAAACAATATGAAAGGAAACAATGGAAGCCAGAGATATTGGAACAGCATCTTTACAGTAATGACAGAAAAAAAAAGACATCATCAATTAGAATTCCAGAGAGAATTTTTTTGTTGAAGAATGAGGGTAAAATAAAGACATTTAAAGATAAATACTAACTAAAAGAATTCACTGTTATTAGACCCGTACAACACAAAATGATAAAGGAAGTTCCTCAACTGAAAGAATATAATACCAGATGGAAATATGAATCTTCAGGAAGAAACGAAAAGCACTAGAAATGGCAAGTATTAAAGACTATTTTTCTCTTAATTTCTTACAAATGTACATGACATTTTCAAACAAAAATTATAACATTTTATCGTGAGTTTACAATATATGTAAATATAATACATACAACAGCTCCAACATAAAGGGGCTGGCAAATGGACCTACATGATGGTAAGATCCTCATATTTTATTCAAAGTGGCACAATTCCAACTGTAAGCAGATGGTGAAAATTTAAAGGTATATATTATAATCTCTAGATTGATCACTCAAAAATACAAAAAGTGTGATGATCTTACATCCACCTAAGTGTACACAATACATGTGCACACATCATACACGCACACGTACAAGGCGTCAGTTTGTCTCCTGTCGAGTCCTGGTCACCAATCTAGGGCTGCAAGAAGAGTCCTACTCCTCAGACAGGGGTTCTGATCCCTACCAAGTTTCTGCACTGTGCCAACGTGTTGCCAGGGGCACCCATAAAGACTCCTATCAGCTTTGTGGGGTTTTTTGTGTGTGTGAGCCCCCCATTACACTCCCTGTTTCATGAAATCAGGGGCTACTGATAAATTAAAATGGAATTCTAAAATGTTTAACCCCAGAGAAGGAAGTAAGAAAAGAAAAAAGAGGGGGCAGAGAAGCTAGCCTGGTGGGCAGGCGGGAGGCGGCGGTGGCTGGGTCTCCGGGACAGCGAGGCAGCGCGCCGGCGGTCGCGACAGAGCCGGCGAAAGCTCCGCAGCCCGCCGCAGCCCCAGCCTCGCCGCAGCCAGGCCGAAGAGCGCCGCGGCAGGTGCGCGGCCGGTGAGGGCGGCCGGAGCGGCGGGCGCGGCGACGCACCGAGCGTGCTGTCAGGCGGTCGAGGGCGCCGCGGACCCGCGCCGCGATGGTGCCGATGATATTAACCGTTTTCTTGAGCAACAATGAGCAGATTTTAACGGAACTTCCTGTAACCCCAGAAACAACCTGTCGAGATGTAGAATTTTGCAAGGAACCTGGAGAAGGAAGTTGCCATTTAGCCGAAGTGTGGAGGGGAAATGGTTGGGAATCCACGTGTTGAACTCACCCTGCCAGAACTCCAAGATATGGCAGCTAGGCAGCAACAAAAGATTGAAAATCAGCAACAGATGTTGGTCGCCAAGGAACAGCGTTTACATTTTCTAAAGCAACAGGAGCGCCATCAGCAGCAATCTATTTCTGAAAATGAAAAGCTTCAGAAATTGAAAGAACGAGTTGAAGCCCAGGAAAACAAGCTGAAGAAAATCCCTGCCATGAGAGGACAAGTTGACTACAGCAAAATCATGAATGGCGATCTGTCTGCCAAAATAGAGCAGTTCCAGTGCCATGTTCCAGGAGAAGCAGCAGGAAGTGCAGACAGCAATTTTAAGAGTGGATCAACCAAAAAAAAAAAAAAAAAAAAGGCCTAAAAAGAGATTTGGCGATCACAAAACAAATAGTAAAATAGTAGACTTAAAATTTAACTATACCAATGTTATACCACAGGTAGATTATTAAGCATTCCATTTAAAATGCGGAGATTATCAGAATAGATAAAAATAAGAATGTCTCAACTATTTGCTATCTACAAGAAGTGCACATTTAATATGAAGACACAGATATGTTGAAAGTTAAAAAATGGAAGTGGAGGCTCGGCGCCTGTGGCTCAATGGGCTAAGGCGCCAGCCATGTACACCTGAGCTGGCGGTTCGAATCCAGCCCCGGCCGCCAAACAACAATGATGGCTGCAACCAAAAAATGGCCGGGCGTTGCGGCTAGGCGCCAGCTACGTGGGAGGAGGAGGCAGGAGACACGCTTGAGCCCAGGAATTGGATGTTGCTGGGGGCTGTGATGTCACCGCACTCTATCCAGGGTGACAGCTTGAGGCTCTGTCTCAAAAAAAAAAAAAAAATAGAAGTGAATACAGGATACAAACAATAACCAGAAGAAAACTGGAGACTGGATTAATACCAGGCGTAATAGATTTCAAAACCAAGAATATGAACAGAAACAGAGAGGGACATTTTATGATGACATTTATCAGAAAGACACAGAAAAGAAACACACATGCACACTCCCAAAATATAGAATGCATATATTTTTTAAGGGCATATGATTGAATCACTAAGAAAATAGTCATGGCGCCATGAAGCAAATCTCTATAAATTTAAAAGGACTGAAATGATATTGAATATGTTCTTTGAGTATAATGGAATTAGCGATAAATGAAAAGAAAATATCTAGAAGCTCCAAAGTATTTGAAATTAAATAACACTCTTCTAAAAACCCTGAGTAAAAGAGAATTTTTACTCTTCTAAAAACCACAAGAACTGGCTCGGCGCCTGTGGCTCAGCGGGCTAAGGCGCCAGCCATGTAAGCCTGAGCTGGCGGTTCGAATCCAGCCTGGGCCCGCCAACCAACAATGATGGCTGCAACCCAAACAAAAATAGCCGGGCATTGTGGCGGGTGCCCGTAGTCCCAGCTACTTGGGAGGCAGAGGCAGGAG
>CAUYON010018299.1:0-44859 GCA_963573935.1 Arctocebus calabarensis
AGTCGTGGAAGAAGCCCAAATGCCCATCGACCCACGAATGGATTAATAAATTGTGGTACATGTATACCATGGAATACTATGCAGCCTTAAAGAAAGATGGAGACTTTACCTCTTTTGTGTTTACATGGATGGAGCTGGAACCCATTCTTCTTAGCAAAGTATCTCAATGGAAGAAAAAGTATCCAATGTACTCAGCCCTACTATGAAGCTAATCTATGACTTTCATATGAAGTCTAAAACCCAGTTATAGCACAAGAAATGTGGAAAAGGGCAAGGGAGGGGAAGGGAGGAGGGAGTATTGGTGGAGGGAAGATGATTAGTGGGATCATGCCTACAGTGCATCTTAGATGGATACAGGTGAAAATTACTAAATGTAGAATATAAATGTTTTCATATAGTGATTAAAAGGCCATGAAGGCTATGTTAAATAGCTAAATGAAAATATTTCAGAATGTATATAATGTCAGGACATTGTGCCCCATGATTGCACTAATGTGCACAATTACAATTTAATAAAAATTTTTAAAAAAGTAAAATATGAGGAGTGGTGGAGGAAGACTGTAGTGCTAACTAGAAGTGGGTGTCTAATTCCAGGTCATATGGACAAAGCAATCACTATGGGTTAAAGAGAGGCCTTCAATCAGTAACTGTTAAGAGATTATCTTGACCTACAGTTTCTCTACTGTCAGGGGCATAAACCAAAAGCATCTGTATGTATAAGATTAAATACTATATAGGAATTTATTTTTGGTGAGTCAGGTACATTGACTTAATTTTCCATCATCCATGGCAGCTTTAAGTAGGAAAGCCATATAGCAAAATGTCTTTGCCTTACAAGGATTTGGATTTTTCTGCACTTATATTTCAGTTAGTTTCCCAAAGGACATACTACAATATTTTTGTATTATTGAGCTAGCACAAATCTCTTGTAGTTCTTTATTGCTATGGAGCAACATTTTCTAGGTGCCTTACTCAAGATGTGCAGGCATATTAGTCAGTTCTTCCACTTTACTTAGCCCTTAGTATTCTTCAAAGTGCAGAATATGTCTGCAACCTATGCCTTATAATTAAAAAAAAATTAAGAAGTAGAAATTTAAACACTTTGAAAGATATTTAATAACTACTGATCTAGAAACTCCTTGAGTTCTTCATGGTGATGGCATAGAATTAATCTAGACTTTTGGCAGCTTACTTCATATTATTTTGAAGATAGATAGCATTATAAGTATTACTAATGAAACCTTGGTCTATCATATTATTATGTAGAAACTTTAGCAATCTGCTCAAATGCTTTAGAATATAAATTTCTGTAGCAATTGGAAGGTATAGGCATTCACATTTAGAAATGAGTTTAATAAATAAACTGTTGCATGACATTGGTATATTTCCTATATTGAAGAGATAAACTACTGGTTCAAATTTCAGCCTTAGTCCAATTGCCAGAATCCCCTCAACTCAAAGCCGCTTTTTTTAAGACTTCTTGGGTCTCTGGAGAGATATTGTTGATCCTCCTGTGGTCTTCCACAGCACATTATCTGTGCCTCCCTCATGGCATTGGCCACTTTTCCCCTGGTACTATGATCATTTGTGCACATGCCTTATCTCTAGTTCAAAGTCTAGGGTTGATTTCAGAACCCAAGCCTCATTCTTCATTATATCTCTATCCTCACCCCAGTACCAAGGACGCATGTCTTGTATTATATAGAGAGGGTCCTCAATAAATATTTGTGGAAAGCATATATTAATTGGATTCCAGGAGAATGAGATTGATAATACTGGGATAAGTGTTAAACTATTTCAAAAGATATTGTGAGATAATTCTTACTAGATAGAAAATGCTCTGGATTTGGAATCAGGGGGCAAAAACTGAAATTCATCTTTGCTACTTGCTCATATCATGAGTTGGGGCAAATTAACTCCAAATCGGTTTTCGTACCTAAAAACTGAGGTGAATGTGCTATTTGATCTCTAACACTGGCAGACCCATTTCTCTAGGTACAGTGATCAAATAAATCAATGAAATGCATTCAAATGACATATAAGGAGCATTGCCAAGTTCTCTCTCTGGCAAGCAACTGTGGGGCATATGGGAAAAAGACATAAAAAGACTCCATGCCTGAGAATCCTCTAAATACTGAATATGATGCTAATACTATGCTTATAGGCTCTATTATTAAATGATTACTATAATTTCATATCCAAGATTTTATTAGATATCAAAATCTTTTAAACAAATTTTATAAAAATCTCATTTTAGGTTGTTTTTATTTGAAACATACGTATTTGTTTCTATATCTCTCCAGAAGAGAGTAAAGGGAAATTGTCTTTTTCTCCCCCAAATGCTATGCCACCAGCATGTGTAATGGTGTCTAGCACATGATGGGTACACATTAGATATTTGTAAATGAATGTATAAGTAAACTTGGATTTCAAATTCCTCTCTACTTGAAATAGCCCATGTTTGTAGTACAATATAAGAGTGATCTTTTAATAAACTATAGAAATTCTTTTGTGTTAATCGTAAAAAAAATTGTTTAAAAAGTCTATAAAAACAGAGGTACTGGCCTATCCTATTTATGAATATAAACAATGTTCATGAGAAAATGAAGCATTTATATAGTCAGATTTATTTTTTCAATAACAATAATAATCTTTGTCTAATTTATGTATAACATTTCTTTCATAATTTCATTCAAAATATTACAGTGCAATGATTTTTTTAAAATGTCCATCAATTTATTATAGTATATTTGACACTAATGATATATCTAATTTCCTAAGTCATTCTCTAATATAAGCCATCTTATTGTGGAATATAGTTAGCTCTCTTAAAGGAAACAATTGATAACTGGTTAAATGCCAAAAATACTAAAACATTCAAGAAGTTATCACTTGTTACTTTATATTGTAAATTAACTATAGGTAAACAAGAAGTTGTAAAGATAATACAAGGAGATCTCTTGTCCTCTTCATCTAGTTTTCTACAAAGATAACATATAATTCTGGTAAAATATAAAAACTAGGAAACTGCTACTAGTATAGTCAATGGAAATTATTCAGATTTTGACAGTTTTTATATGTATTTATTGGCATTTGCATGTATATAATTCTTCATGGTCTTATTATATGAGTGTGGTTTTGTAGAACCACTATCACCATTAAGGAAAAGACTATTTCATACCATCAAGAAAAGGTTACCTCCTTGTCCTACACTTTTGTAGTTCCTCCCACAATCAACCTTCCTTTATCATTTACTACAGTGTCTGTATTTTCATTGACTGTGTTAACTTAAAAATCACAAAATTTATAAATTTTGAAGGATAGCTTTATTTCTTATAAAGGGTTATAGCCTGCCAAGTAGTCATTTCAACAGGTTGGGAAATAGCTGTTGACAGAGCCAGAAACCGGTACTGAAAAGGAGAAAAATTTAAGCTGAGTGTGTTGACCAAGAATACATATTTAATAGGTAACAGTGAAATCTATGAATATTCATGAAGATAGTTTTAACCCATGCATACTTAATAAGCATGTGTGTTATATATGTGTACTATCCATATTCATCTTGAGGTGGAAGTCTAACATTTAAATGTATTAGAATTAGGCCCTATAAACCCAAAGGTCTTTTCAGGACACAAAGGCACTCAAGTGGGCAGCCTCTACAAACTGGGCAGAACCAGTCCTTGATCAGTGGTCTTCTTATCAAAAGGAAGTTACTGAATCAGTCTCTTGTTCAATCAAAGCCATAGATATGGTTTGGGGAACAGGGGTTGTGGGTCAGCATCTGCCAGTGGATGAGTTGAAATTGATTTAATATTGTTTGTCTTGAGGCCAATGCTTGTTTAGTTACTGAGAAAAAAATACCTTGAGAAAGGTAGAACATAGTTTTTCTCTTTAAGCAAAGGGGTATATGACTTTAATGTAAATTGCCCAGACTTAGGTCCTATTTATCATTTAGTATCTTATTGCCACAAAATATCCTTTCTGTTAGTGTTACGATCCCTTCTTTAACATTAATGCTAGCCAGTTGTTGGCTCAGAACCCTAAAAGGAAGAGTGCATAATGAGGTGTGTCTGATCTTCCATCTCATCATGGCCAACAACTCTGTTTCTAAGGTTTCTCTGTGGTTCCCTTGGACAAGAGGGGGTAGTTCAGTTGGTCATGGAGCTCAGGATTTTACTTTTAGTTTATACTCATCTTCCGTAAAGAAGAAATGTTTCCCTAGGTTTATGATGCATGTGAGGGGAAGACAGGTAATTGTTTTCTTAAAAGGCTACTTATCCTTTTTCTTCTAAACTTTAAATGAAAGCTATAACATATGCTGTATTTTCTGCAGCAGCTTCTATTGAGAAACATGACTTTATAAATTAAAGAACAGAAACTTTATGTGGGAGCTTTGAGACAATATTTAACTTAATCACTGGCTACTTTAAAAATAAATAGGGAATACTAATATAATTTGGTAGTTCAATGTACCTGTAACTTTCTACTAGTCAATATTAACACCATTGACAATTAGAAAAAGCGAACACATAATTCAAAGTAAAAAGTCTAATAATCAATATGATATACTTATAGCAAGGATTATTATGACAAAGCGAGTCATAAAAAGACAAAAAAATGTTGTCTTTTGTCATTCAACTTGACTTTTAGCTGCACTGTATGTGATGAATGTTCAATAGCATGCTGTCTGATACAAATCCTATCATATAAATGTAGAACACTCAACTAATAATAATAATAATATTCTTTGGACAATATCTAGTGTTCATGAAGATATAAGTCATAGCTATTGTTGTTCAATTTATCTAGCTAATACTCAGATAAATAAAAAGATCTGAACCAAACCATAATTTATTCATATACACATGTCATGTACCAAATAATTTTATGACAACAATCAAGGAAAACTGACTGCTGCATGTAGTTTTTGTTTGTTCCAATGTTATGAATTTATAACAACATCATCTACAATTTTAGTGGAATCACATTTTATTTGGAACATACTATCAATGGAAGTATAGGAAAATAGCCCCTTTTTGCTGCATTTAGCAATTATTATTTCAAGCCAAAATCATTAATCTTAAACTGACGGTAAGTGCTGAGGATATAATTGTTCCTCAAGTGATAATAGATTGAGTAATTTTATTTTGCTCTCTATTTTATAGTTCTTTTAGTGAATTATGAAAGAAAATAATTAACTAGTTAGTGGTAATAAAAAGTTCAGGGTCTAGGTAGATGCTTCCCTGTTGAATAATCACTCTACCTAGTAAATGTGTTCACTGGAAGAAAAGTTTGGGGCCACCAAAACAGGAAGCTTGATACCTCATTTTCAGTAACTAAATGTTCTTCTGTAGGGAAATACAGAAATACCAAACATCATTCATATACAATGCAATTTAAATTTTCAGTTTCAGTTGCAGAAGAAGACACATTCTACCTGCCATGTCTTATAACTACTCACACACACGAGTGTATGCAGGGATAAAGAGTTGCAGAAACAGCTTTTGGAGTAAACTGTCAACATGCCTGTGAGTTATTCTCTTTGTAAAAGGGTGAGGAATATTTTCCTCTTCATTCTGAGTCAAGAGAAAACCTTCTCCTTTCAGTCTGTGGAGAAAAGAGGAGTAGACTGCTGTGTCTGACTTATACCTAAATGGATTGTTAGCTGGGGAGTTACAGTCAAGCGAAAGAGAGCTTGATGTTACACTGGGGTTGGTCCCTAATTTTCCTGGAGTATGAATGGAACAGAGGTGGGTCACATGTGAAAAAGGGCTGATGTCATTTTATCTTTCTTATCTTAGGCTTTGACCAAGAGAAATCACTGAGAGGGCCACAGATCTCAGCAGAAATATGTGGAAGAAACAACAAATTCCTGGAGTTGAGGGAGGAGACTGTAGTAAGTTAAAATAGAGGTACCTTTGCCCAGTGAATTAAACAACAGCCAAAAGTTTTCTTCATAGAAGAAGTAGACCTTTCCTCTGAGGGGCTCTGTGTGTCATGACCATAATATCAGCTAAGGAAACAGTCTACTGCTCTTTCTACTTCTTTTTCCCGCCTGCACTTTAATTATGAAGAATACAAAGTTAGAAAGATGTAGAAAATGCTGACAAAGTACATAACAAGGAAAGAAAACAAGAAATCAAACCACATTTTCTTTGTGGACTGTGGGTTTTCAGCTTGCTGTGGGGCCAGACTCAGAGGGAGGGATGTAGGAGGAAACCACTACTTTAAAATAAGTTCAGAGTTTTCATTATTATTGAATACAATGATTACTGAGAGGAGGACCTTTACTTTTCTGATAGTGACTCAAAAGGTCATGAAATATACACTAAATTCCATGGAGAACCTGAGGAACAATAACCCAATATGCTTATAAGGAAAAGTAGATAATTTAAAGGTTGATTTATGGTTACATTATACAAATAAGTGCTAGTTTACTTAATTTTTACAATTATTAAACCATTATCCTAATAGTTAATATACACAATTATTTATATAAATAAGCACAAAGGCAAATACATTAACCTTGTTCAATCACAAATATGTACATACACCTATACATATTACTTTGGAAATATAGTAGAATCTCCATAGTCCATAGAATCTCCATTGACCACTTCCTTAAGTTGATCAAATTTTTGTAGACCGGACATGAACCACACCCTTATTCGTATAGGAGGCCTAGATGTTTATGTTGACCATGTCTGTATGTTGACTAGTTTGTTACAGTCCCTTGAGTGGTCAACTTACAGAGCTCCTATTGTATATGCATTCTAGAAAATGTAATATCAGTATAATCAATTCTCAAATAAGTATGTTTTCATGTCAATTGACCCATCTCATTTCATTTTCTCCTATTATCTTCCTCAGTTAGAGGAAACAAGTCCTCAATATACCAGTATATAACTGACTTGGATACAAGATTTTTAAATTAATATTCTTTTATTAAGTTTATAAAGGTCATTATAAGACGTATTATAGTTTCTTCAGGGAAGTGCTCTAAGTTAATATTAAATGCACTGGCATAAGCCATAATGAGTACTTAATTGATAGAAAGATTTCCATGAAAATCACTCTAATCTATAGAGGGCAGTAGTAATTACAATTCACACTTATGGCTCAACACACATTGGTATCAATTATTAAGTATCTATCATCCTTTTCAGCAAGGAAAAGTCTTTGGTAGTCTCTTGTCTTACAGAAATGATTGTTGACAAGAACATATAAATGGGCGATGTCTATAAAATTATTGATGTATTCCATCATAAGTTACATACCAATGAGGGGGTCAGGGACAGTTTGCTTTCATTTGTCTCTGACCTCTCCTTTGGTTTATGACTATTAACTGTGCTAAGTGCTTCACCTGCATTGCCAATTCATCCTCACAACAACGTCAACACCAATGTAAGTAAATACCAATAGAATTCTTCTATGGCTGGCACCTCAGTGCAAAGAGAATGGTTGCTAGTAAATTAGATTTGGAGAGTAAGCCAATCAAATTAATTTTTCTTATTCTCATTTAGCAAATTTCACAAACCTTTATTATTAGAAATATTATATCTAGCCTCATAATATACCTAATTGTATATGTGCCTACATTCCCAGCTACACTTTTAAGTTCTTACAGGTAGATCTCTTTTCTTATATTAACAGCAGAAGTAATAGTTAACATCATTTTTTTTTTTTTTTTTTAGAGACAGAGTCTCAATTTTTGTCACCCTTGGTAGAGTGCCATGGCAGCACAGCTCACAGCAACCTCCAGCTCTTGGGCTTAGCCAATTCTCTTGCCTCTGCCTCCCGAGTAGCTGGGACTACAGGTGCCCACCACAAAGCCTGGCTATTTTTGTTGTTGTTGCAGTTTGGCTGGGGCTGGATTTGAACCCGCCACCCTTGGTATATGAGGCCAGCGTCCTACTCACTGAGCCACAGGAGCCACCCGTAATAGTTAACATTTATAAAGCATGTTTTAAATACCTGTCATTTTCCCTCATACTGTGCATACATTACCCCACCCTATAATAACACTGTGCATTAGCGAGTATTAGCCACATGTTAGTGATGAGGAAACTGAGGCTGGTAGAGATTAGATAATTTGTCTAAGATCAAACAGATAATGAATGATAGGATTCAAACAACATCTGCTGAACTTCAAAATCCATTCTCTTAACCACTTAGCTCTTAAACTATCGCCCACCATGCCATTCACCTCATACCATTCCTATGACCTTACACCAGACTTTATACCATGACTAGGTTATAGTATTATCACTAGTAACTCCCTGTATTGGCAGTATAAGGATCTAGATTTTTGAAAGTATGCTTTGCTATGAACAAATTGGATAGATAATGCCAGAGTAGAGATAATAAAATATGAATCATACATTTGTTTTCTCGGGAATTTTTCGATGATTCCAATAATTTATAAGCTTGTATAGATATCATGAGCCTTCAGTGCTAAGCTTTAGAAAAATGTTGAGTATGGAAACATACAGTGTTTTTCCCCTTATTCTTGCTCTTCCCATATTTAGAGATAGTAATAAAATAATTCTAACTTCTCAAATAGGAGATACTGAAATTAGTGAAAACTTACTGAAAACATTATTTATTGAAAATAAATTAGAAATTTATTTTATATGGATATGTAATTCTCATGAGAATTAATATCACAAGACGTATTTATTTATTAAGATAATAAAGAAACATGAAGGAATAAGAAAAACTGAGGGAAAAGTAAAGGAAGCTAATATTTATAGAGTTCTAGACACCGATTTAAATGTCTTTTATAAATCATTTTATAATGCTTTCACAAGAGAACTACAAAGAAATATTATCATCTTAGAGAAAATGAAAATGAATATGCAAGAGGTTAATTGTCTTGCCCCAAATCATACAGTTAATAGTCTCAGAGCTTATGATACTTAAGTGTGGTTGAGTCCCAAATCTATGCCCTTTAAATGACAGCACATTGGAAAATGCACATATACATCTTATATCTTGCTTTCCTTTCATTAATACCGAGGAAGTTAACAAAAGCAGATGTGGCAAACAAAAAACACTGACCATATAAACACAACTAAATCCTTAAATGACCAAAGTGGGGGGGAAAAACCCCACAATTTCTCAATTGTCCCTTTCTTGTGCTTCCAAGTTGTATATTAAACTCATTACAATAATAACATCTAACAAGAAATAAGCCTTCAACTTTTAGGAAGAAAATGATTTTGAAGAAATCACCCAAAATGTTGATTAAAATATTACTTGTTTTAATTCCATTATAATACTAAATGGCTCTTTCAATTGTTAAAAAATTTTTAATTTTGCCATACCTCTTTCCCATGCAATCCGATTTATTTCAGTTTAGTTCTACACTAAATTCTGTTTCACTTCAATAATTTCAGCATTTCCATTTTGAGAAATTATAGATAATTAATTATTCTCTGTCCCTCCAGATCAACTTAAATTATTACAGAAAATGGGATTCAAATTTTTTAATGTGCACTAGGGAAAAAAAATCACATTGGCGGTAATTATTGGTAATTAAATGCTTTTAAAATTAGGAAGATAAATATAGTCCTATCCTGCCAGTCAAATTCCTCAGAGTCACAAAGGAAGAGACATGCAGAGATTGCTTAAAGGGATGGAAGTTTATTGTAAAGACACAAAGGAACATTCTGTGGAAGGAGAATGATTCCAACCACATGGCTTCAGGAATATTTCGTACTCTTGGGGAAGCTGCTTTATTAATAGTTTGGCCAGGAGCTGGGTGTCCCACCCCTTACTTAGCACTTTGCATTTACAAAAAGAGGAATGTACATGGGAACTGCGTGTAATTGGTTCCATTTGGCACTAACTGATAGAGCAGAGCTGGAGTGTAGCTTAGATTAGTTTTTCTGAGATGGCCAAGTATCCTTGTGCCTAGTACATACGTGGTTTCTTCCTAGTCTAAGGCCAGTCAATGTCAATAAGCCTGACTGTAGTAGTTAGAGTCTCTCCAAAGGGGGCACACTGGAATCTAAACAACAGCTTTAGCAAAGGAGTATGGGCATAGGGGCATAAGGGGTAAAATGGGTCGGTTGGTTCTATGTGCCTAAGAATGCATTTATGCAAATTGAAGACAATCTCCATGCATCCCTAACATTCATTTAAGACTTGTAGAGGAACTTTGTCCCAGAGTGTCTTGAAAAGATGTTTGCATAGTGAACAGCCTTGGAAGATATAGTGTCTTCCTCCAGAACAGTGGGAGGCATACTTACTATCTAGTATAAAAGATTTACCTTTCCTAAACTCAGAGTTCCTCTCCTGTAAATACAACTCACTGTACAAACAGGTGTCATTTGGTCCTCTTCATGTAGTACTGTGGGAATTGGGGCTTGGAAAATTGATGTTGTCATGAGTAACAAGGTCCATTGTCTCTGACTCAAGATTATGTCTCTTGGGCCAGTATTCATGAACTTGTGGTGGGCTATCTTGTTAGCTTTCAATTGTGGTTAAATCTCAGCCACATCACAATTTTTGGTAAATGTTATGAAGATTGGCAAATGTTTTATAGAATATTCGTTTACTCTTCAACTTCTATGCCAAGTACCATTGCAAGACCCTTCTAGACCTAGTCTGGACTAGAGTAAAAGCTAAATATTTGGTTCCCATATAGAGCAAGTTTTGACTTCTGATTTTATCACTGATAGTTAAAACTTTACTTTCTTGCATATGAAATGGATATATTTTTTAAAATTTATCTTTCATTATAGATCACATACCTAAACACCACATGTAGTATTTGTCATATCAATCAGTATTATAAGTATTAGTAGCAACAGGAATATATATTAGAGATATGACAATAAATCTTAGTACATGCCAGTTTTGAGATGAATTTTCTCTTTAACATAAAACCATGCTAACTTAATGCCGCAACTATAGGAACAGTATTGCAAATACAATTGTCTTTCTTCTTCCTCGTCCTTGTATTCTCCCTTTCTTCCCTTTTAGGCTACTGTTGCAAAAAGATATCTTTTATTTTCATCCATGTTTTCTCATCCTAAACTGACCTCTTAATATTTTTACTATTGTAGTTCTTAGCCTTTTTCACATATTGGACTAAAGGATTGTATTCATGGTGTCAAACTGTTTTCTGGCAATCTAATACTTGATTTCAGCAAAACTGATCAGACTGGCCAGACATTCTGTCCAAGTTAGTCACAAAGAAGCCTTATGAGGCCAATTACATCATTTTGCATTCCAGAATTTTTGTTATGTGCTTTCAACTCTGCTGCATGTACCTAGTTGTTTAAATAATTTGTATGATAATCATTCATTTTTGTAGCATAATTATATTTTGTATGTGCCATAATTTTGTGAAAACAAGAAATTTCCATGTTAATGTGAAAATAATTTTTAGAAGTTTATTATAGACTGTTATGAAAATGTCTGCTAACAATGAGTTTTATTTAGAGAGGAAGATAATAAAAATTCTAAAACTAATAGCAGGGTGCCTGAAGTAAAACTATAACTATTTCTTTCTTATCAGTCATTCAGTGCTGTTTGTATAGAATACCTCATAATCTCCTTTGCCAAATTAAAACCATTCTTAAATGCTTAAATAGAGTCATTTTTTTTTGTCACCATCACCTTGATACCAAAGCCCAGCTAAAAAATGTCACCTGTCCTTTCTTCATATACTTGTCACACATTTGCCCTTCTTAAGCAATTAATCATATACTTCCTTAATTAGTTGTAGATTTGTCATATCTCCCTCTGTTATAATGTAAATCACTTCAGTATCAAGGTCTGTAGTTTAATTATGTTTCTGACTTGCAATTGTAGGGAGTCAGCAGCATTCACAGAATGCCTCCTAAGTGAAGAGCATAATTTTATAAAACAATAAAGCAACAAGGATCCAGAACTAGGAATGATATTTACAGCTAATCCCCATTAAGAATTTACTTGGATCTAGTGCTAAGTGCTTTTCCAGGATTTTCATTTGATATTCACAACAAGCCCATTTTAGAGTTGAAGAAAGAAAGGCTTAGCATGGGCAAGTAATTTCTCCCAAGTCACACAGCAGTTTAAAGTTAAAGTCAGGTTAGAAGCCCATGCCATTAAGTTCCTCCATGAGAAATCAAGAATATAGGTATCATTAGCGAGATAACACCATGCCTATTTAAGAAGAAAGTGCTAAGGAATATTTACAATACATTAAATTCTGTAATTGTATGAATGATAAATATAAACTTTCGCTTAGTGATTGACTTGACAAAAAGCTTTTCTTACTGCATTGATACCTAAAAATATAATTTTTTAAATCACAAATTACTCTAGACCATTTAAAAAGTGATACTAAAAGTGACAAAATGACAAGTTTTTAACTTTGTGCAATTTACTCCAGGAATGCTTTATGAGATCTTTATGGAATAATAAAAATCACCATGGCTTTGAAAACAACATAATACATACTATATAGACTAACTAAATTGTCTTCTATGACAAGTTCAGCGTAGTGATAGGAATTGATCTATGCAATTTATTTTGACTTGAGAACATTATTTTTCTTGTATTTTCACAAAGTGTTCATCAAGAAATTTTGGGGAAAAAAAGAATAGGATTCCAGTCTCAATATAGAATACATAATTTAAATGGTTTGATAGCATTCTATAGAAGGCATGCTGAGTGGTACTTTGCAGAAAACAAACCTTGGCTTAATAGCAATTTAAAAATCATTTCTTACAATGTAAATCAAAGTATAATATTCATCAAATGACATCATATGTGTTCATCTGAACACTGATTAGTTTAATTCATACATTAAGCCTTACTTAGATACCCTACTACTCTGAAATAATATATTAGTTGTTAGTAACATACTAGTAAAACGTCATTCCTGCCACCTACAAACTTATGGCATAGAAATAGGAAATGGAAATGCAAACAAGTTATGGTATATATTTTAAAATAGCAGATATACACAGGTTGAAATGTGTGCCTAACACAAAGTTTTGTTGAGCCAGAGTCTAAAAAAACAAGCTGTCTTAAAAGCAGGAAAAATGATTTTCTAAAAGTCAATGGGGATAAGGAAGAGAGAGGAGGGTATCTCATTGGTGGAAAAAGCTTGAACAAAGAGGTACATAAAAATAATTTCACAGGTATTGACGATGATAGTTTGGACCATAGTGTACGGGCAGGGACAGAAAAAAGTGTGATGGGGGAGACAGTTGAAAAACTCAAGAAGTAACTCATGAGGGACTTTCTTGGCCAAATTAATGTGCTTGCACTTTATTCCCCAGAAATTTATGAGGGCATGGAGATATTTAGGTGTGAGAGGTGGGTGCAGTGGCTCATGCCTGTAATCCTAGCACTTTGAGAGGCTGAGGCAGGAGGATTTCTTGAGGCCTGAAGTTTAAGACAATCTGTGCAAGATCCTATCTCTACTAAAAATTAAAAAAAATTATCCTGGCATGGTAGCATATGCCTACAGTCCCAGCTACTCAGGAGGGTGAAGCAGGAAGATTGCAAGTTGCAGTGACCTATGATACCACTGCACTCTAACCTGGACAACAGAGCAAGTTTCTGTTTTAGGGGGAAAAGAAAGTGAAGATGCTGGATTGGAGGTATGCAAGTGTGAAGAATGAGGAATTTCTAGAAGAATGCAGATGGGAAATGAGCAAGGTAAACTGAGGTAGTATCAACAGGGATAGAGAAGAGGTAAAAGACCAGAGTGGTATACTTACACAGGGGATATTTTACAAATACTTGAGTTCTTTTCTATTAACACATTCTTTGGAAGACAATACTGCATTCAGTGGTTGGGGCACATATTAATCTCCTATTGCTTCTATAACAAGTAACTACAAACTCTGTGGCTTAAAATTATACAGATTTATTATCTTTTATTGATGGAACTAGAAGTCTAAAAAGGGTATCTGGGGATGCATTCCTTCAGAAAGCCCTAAGGAAGAATCTTCCCCCCTCCTTCTAGCTTCTAGAAGCTGCCTACATTCTTCACCTAATGCTATCCACGACTCAACCTCACTTCTGTCGTGTGATCTCTGACTTGGATTTTCCTGCTTCCCTCTGATAAAGACCCTGTTTACACAAAGCCTACTAGGATAATCCAGCGATCTCCCTATTTCAAGATCATTAACTCAATCACACTTGCGGAGTCCCTTTGCCATGTTTTGGTAACATTCACAGGTTCTGGAGATCAGGACCTGGGCATCTTTGGAAGGCCATTGTTGTGACCAGCACAAGGCACATGCATTAAAGCTTAAACAATATGCAGGCTGTTTCTAAGTGACAAAGGATCCTTCCACAGCTTGCATGCCTTTTGGATAGCTCTTTAGATATTTACACAGGTGAAGAAAAACTATATATAAACTTATAATTTAACTCCATTTAATGTAAACATGTAAAATACTTTTTCAGTTTAATAAAATTGATTTTCTAGCAATTGTCCTGTGTGTAATTCAAGGGAAGATTCTGCTTTGTTTTCTTTACCATTTTTCAAAAACTTTTTCACCATTTTAGAAAAATCAAATCACCTTAGTTCTGCCACTTTAGCATTAGCATCACTAGGGCTAGACACCTGTCTGCAAATCAATCAACACAAAACTTTCTTCTTTGGATGCTACATAGTAGAAAACACCAATAGTGGATCTGATTTAAAGTAGGGTGCAAGACTCAGTTTCTCCATCTTTATCAGAACTGTTCTTCTTTGCATAGGTGTGATTGATCAAATCACTGGCTTTTGGTAACAAACTCAACTTTCAACTTCTTTCTTTTTCCTAAAGATGGAGCGTAGGATAAGGCTGAAAATTCTAACTCTCTAATCACATGGCTGGTTCCCCTGGCAACCAGCCCCCATGCTGAAGTGATGTAGGAGCCCCAGACATCAGTCATTTCATTATCACATAAAAGATATCAACCACTTAGGGGATTTCAAGTGTTTTAGGAGTTGTTTACCAGGAAATAGTGATTAAGATCAAATAGTTATTTCTTATTATAAATCATAATATTACGGTGACTTAGAGATCATTTATCATGAATGGTGATGTGCCTAGATGAATTGTAAAAATAAATGTAAATTTTTTTCAGTTGCACCTGCTTTTGATTATAATAATTAAAAAGGAATATTTTGTCAGAATCTGAAAGGGGGACAAAGTTGAATTATCAGATTTATTCCGAGTTCTGTGGCTACATAACAACACTATATTATAAATAGAAGTAGTGAGAATATAGTATTAAATAGCTGAGAACAGTAATGAAAAATTATGATGAATACACAATGTACTAAATGTTTTTTAAGTGTCATATCAATCATTCTTCAAAAGAAACCTGGGATGAAACTTTTCACTACTAATGAGAAAACTGAGGCTAAAAGAGGTTATTAACTTCCTCCAGGTCACATGTTAGCAACCGGGTTTCTTAAACCCTTTTTGATGCAATTAAAAACTACTTTTATTAAACTTTTATGAAATTTTAAATAGTTTATACATTGGAATAATAATGCAGTTTTTCTTTAATGACATTTATCAAAATGAAACACAAAAACATAAATGCATTTTTTATGAATCCCTTTTGTGTTTTACAGAAACAGTTTGATACATATACAGACACTTGAGAATATGTGTATATACATCCATCTACACATACATAGATAAAGACAGAGGAATCCAAAATTTCACCATAACACTTAAATTCTAAGCAATATAGCAAAGCATAACGGAAATCTATTTGGATTAGTTCATAGGATCAATTAATAGAGCACAAGATTTGGAAAAACAGCCTAATGGAGGTCCCACTGCTCCTTTGAGAAAATTGAAAATAATTTAGTATCTTCTTGGAAAAGGCAGATAAATAATACTTGAATCTGACGTATCCTAAAGGAATGAAACAGGATTAAAAATACTTAAAAATAAACCTTGGATAGATCTGTACATTTTCAAAGGGCTACATATAAAATATTACCCTCTGTTGCTCAATTTATTTCCTTTTATAAAAAACAAAGGTTCTCAATGCATTAATAACCATGTTTACATGTGATTTTGATTGTAACAGGGATTATGGAATGAGACTGTCAACAAAAAGCCTTAAATACTAGGAAAACTGAGAGAGAGAGAGAGAGAGAGAGATTGATTTGTTTTTAACTCGATCAATAAGTTACAAATGATTTTTTTCATTACCTTCAAAGACGATGAAACCCTACTCTAGATCCCTAGTGCTCAAGAGTACCCAATCTACTGGTTCTCAAACTGTAGTCCTCCGACTAGCAGCACTAGCCTCACCTGGAAATCTGTTAGAATATAAATTTATGTACCCTACTCAATTTTCTGAATCAAAAACTTTTGTTATTTAGCAAGCCTTCTAGGTAATTCCAGTCAACAATGAGTCAGCAATGAGGCAGAAAATCATTCTCCCTTAATGCAGTCTAACAAAGACCCATTACTCAAAGCCAATAAGAGAATTTCATTTATGTTTTGGGGTTGTCAAAAAGAAAAATAAATTAAAGGTCACAGCAGAGTCTATTCAAACTCAGCATGGATTTAGTAATAACGTTGATTACCAAACCTTTACTCAGAGTTCCTTCTCTGACTCAGACTTTCCTGCCTCCCTTTTATAAGGACTATTGTGATTGCATTGAGTCTGCCCAGAAAATCCAAAATAATCTCATCTCAAATCTTTACCTTAATCACATCTCCAATTCTTTTTTTGGCATGTAAAATAACATAGCAAGTTGTAGAGAAATAAAAATCGTTGAAGGGGGGCATTATTTTGATTACTACTAACTATCCTGGAACATACAAAATAAAAAACATGAATTGGCTGGAATAAGGACTTTTTAAAAACAATATTAACTCAGTTAAACAATGCTATCCTTTTATTAAGTGATTATTTTTAAGAGTCACATTTTATGTAAATGAACTTATATATATAGACAGTGACTATTATAAGAAAAGCAAACAAATATATTTCTAATGAAAGTAATGACTCTGCCATAGAAAAGAACAAAAACATTTTGTGAAAATTTTGCATAAAATAATAATGGAGACAGCAGTAGAATGTTTGGGATAAGTTCGGTATAACTGCAGTGAGAAAAATAGTTCCTTGAGAGTATTTATTGTAATTGTGAATGTAATGAAAGGATCAGGCAATTCAATCAATCTTCAGAATGAGTTAGTAAAACAAGTGATTGAAAGCAAAATAAGTCTGCTCTTTCTGAGAAGAAAGAATGGGCACTCTCAGCTCCGTCACTAACAATGCATCGTGGTATTTTGGGCACTCTCAGCTCCGTCACTAACAATGCATCGTGGTATTTTGTCTAAGGGGCAGAACCGCTTTTCCAGTGCAGCAGAATTCAGCTCAGTTGACTGTATAGCCATCTCTCTTTTCAGACAAAAGGCGATGTACACTACTTAACAGAGCCCCAGTCCCTTTGGGGTCCATCTTCAATTTAGTTATAAAGGAAGTAAGGATACTAAGAAGACTGACTTGATACCAGAACCATCAAGACCATTTTGTCCAAATCCTCACAACATAACATTGGGTCATTCTAGAGCCCTGAAATAAAATACTCTCTGATTTTCCTCAAGTTCACTTTGAATCACTCATTGTTCAACCTCCTTCTACCTGTCAATGACAGAAATTTGCAGGCATACATTGGTCAAAAGCATTGATGATTTTGGTGGTTTGGGAAATACAATACAGCAAAAGGGTATACATTTTCAAACTAACACCCATTCATCATAGAGAATGGCTATTCACCAATACCAGAATTATATTGTCTTTGCAAGCCTAGAAATGACCATCAGACTTAAGCATGGATCCTTTCAGTTGCCAGGGAAGAAAAAATTCAAGTGAAGTCAAAGTTTTCCTTTCAATAATACATAGTACTTCCATGAAAGTTCAAGATATTTCATTGTTAACTTTTAAAAGGTAAGCATTCATAATAAATGTATTTATAATACAGTTGTTAAATTCCTTTGAAGCCACTTTATTTCAAGGCTACAGATTTGTTTATAATAGACTAAAACAGTGGTTCTTTTAGAAGTGTGGTTCCTAGACTAACAGCATCAATATCACTCAGGAACTTGTTAGAAAAGCAAATTATCAGACTCCATCTCAGATCTACTGAATCAGAATCTCCAGGGCTAAGATCCAACAAGTTGTATATAACCATATCCCCAGGTAATTCTGTTACAGGCTGAAGTTTTTGAACTACTAAGCTAGAGTAAATAAAGCCATCATATGAGGCAATATGCTTTTTGAAGAAAAAGCAAAAATGTTCCCATTTCAACATGGAATATATTGTATAATGGATAGTATTTGAAAAAGCTATTCCATGTAGTTTCCAAATTCTAGAAATTCTCATTTTTTCCATTTCCCCCTCTGCGTGGGAAACTCCAGAGGACAAAATGTGGTATTTTCAGTTATTGAATTGCATTTTACTTTTGCTTACAGCTAGTTGACTCAAGATAAAATAAACTGATCAAGATCGGCCCACTTATAACTCATTTTGTTTGTTTTCCAAAGAACTTGGATACATATTTTATGTGATGTATTGTGCATCAAAACAAGGCAATGGAAAAAATAAACAAATACAAATTCAAATGAATAAGTAGTGTCTTGTGACTATGGCAAAAGGATCATCACTTTTCTTTAGAAGTTAATTATGCTAGAGCATTTTAAGCACATTATAACAACCCATATTCATTTTGAACCTGAAGTCTTGGTGCACAAACTGAGATTCTTGGATTTTTTTTTTTTTTTTGCAGTTTAGGCCAGGTCTGGGCTTGAACCCGCTACCCCTGGTATACGGGGCTGGCGCCCTACTCCTTGAACCACAGGCGCTGCCTGATTCTTGGATTATTTTATGTCTCCTTACACTTACTATCTATAGAAGACCTTCTACTGAAATTAGTAAACATACCACAATTTAAATAAATAAACTCTCATGCATTTTCAAGAAAGAAATTTTTTTCCTACACTTTACTGGAATAGCAGTCATCTATATCATTTAACCAGATTGTATTTTACTATAAATCTACTTCTCAAGTTTTGAGGAGTTTTACATAATAGAAAAATACTAAATAAAACTATCAACTATTTGTCACCTCCTTATGAACAAATGATTACTATTACTATCCAGAGCTGAGAATCTTTTACTTAATATCTGCTGTAACTTAACCATGTCTTCATAAGCAGGACAAGGTAATCTAAATATCACATGCATTTTGCAAAAAAATCTTGATGTATTTCATTTTTCTTTTTGACATATTTTCCTTCCTTGTGGCAAGTCATAGATAGCACGAGTGACTGGTTAACTTCAGCCAAGCCAAAACCATTTAGTAAACATACTTTGTCTAATTGTGTCCCTTGAAAATCAGTGCTATTTTCCTTCCCATACAAGAAATCCATCCTCCCATTCCCATGCAAATCACTTCATATCCATAAACTATCAACTTTTTAAAACTTGTTAATCATTTATTTTTATAAATATATGTGCATATATGTTCATCTGTTAGTATACACAGATTCATTTTGTGGTTTATATTGAATATTATTCAATCAATTTTGGTAAAGCTTCATATATATCATCCAGACGGAGGTTCTTATTTGATTGTGCTTTATTTACTTTTGCTTTCCTATTATTGTCTCTTCTTACATTTCACCTTTTAGGTTCCCTCTTCCTCTGTGGAAGTAGTATATGCCATTCTAGTTTTGAACTTGCAGGATATCTCTGCACTACCAATTTGCTCTTCTAGCTTGGAAATGATAATTGAAATAGCCTCAGCTTCTAGATTGTATGAGCAAACTTGTAACAATAGAGTGGCCTTGTAATCACCATTAGCAGTTGTAAGGAAGTACTTACAGAGCAATCAAAACCAGACTTCACTTAGGGTAGCTACTGGACCATAAAGGCATGGATTTTCTTTTCCTTTCATAATGAAGAACACTAGAAAACCACGGAGAAAGTAGCTATTCAAGCATACTTAATTAGCAATATAAATAGTCCTCAGATATGGATTTTCTTAGTTTATTAAGTCGATGATACTAGAAATTGGCCAAAAAGTATGTCCCATATGTGTGGATTCCTAAAACGAAGAACTTTCCTCAGAATATTTTCATTTGAAAATTTTTTTGATTAGGTATTTTTCAAGCCAACAGATAATACTTATTTGTACAAGCATTTGAGTAAAAGCCTTCTGCCTACCTACAGGCCTTTAGCCCTGTTTTGTAAGTGGAGTTCTTGGACTTCCTAAATCACAAACTCAGATGAAGTGGCTTAGAAATATGCATTCAAAATAATTATTCAGAGGATTATTAGGTACACTAAAAGTTGAGAACCATCGCTTTATTGCGAAAGAAACAACCTCAAGTCAATTGCCTTGGTTGGGTTTATCAGGAAGTCCATTACATCTCTACTCTGCAAGAAGATCTGACATGGATGAAAAAACAACACTCTACCTGCTCAGTTTGTGATTAAATAAAGGATCCTATGTCAAGCCACCAGTTGTTCTTTCAGTGTCTCCCGATTCTGCCCTGATTCCCCATTATTTAATAAGTTCCTGAAGAAATTTATCCACTGACTCTCCATGACACCAATGCCTCTAGAGATTCTTATTATGATTCCCCAAACTCTTTTGGCTTGTCAATGTTCAACTGCACAAGACTCATCAGACTTAAGTAGACTTCTCTGATAAGGGCTTTCTCCTCAACAGTTGTGCTTCACTGCTGCCAACACTACTGTGTAGCAACAAAGAGCTAGATGTTGACTTGATATAGTTTCAGAAAGCATTAGAACCACCTGTAGGATTTGTGAAAATAACTGTATTAGAGATGCTGCTGCTGCTGAGGATAACGAATGATGACGATTAAGTAAGCAGTTGGCTGTTCTTCTAATACCCATCAACAAGTAACTATGTGAAAGGATAACTTTGCTAATTTTTTCCCTATAGTTGCAGCAAAATGCTTATATTTTTACTGCCTAATGTTATATCCCATAACATTATGTTGTAAATCTCAAATATATACAATAAAATATATTTTTCTACAAAAATAGTTTGCTGGGCTTCAACTCTAGAGTTTCTAATTCAGTAGTTCTTGCATGGTACCACAAATTTGCATTTCTGACAAATTCCTAGTGGTGCTGCAGGTAGTCGAGGAATCACACTTTGAGAGCTACTGCTCTAGGGAATGCGTTGAAAATCATGGATGTAGTCTGGGTTCATATAATTCCCTTTGCAAACAAATTCTAGAACTGACATTCAGTTATACCTGTAGCATACTAAATAATCTTTAAATTTGAAAAACTTCAGTCATACTATTAACTTAACCTTTTGAAAAGAAAAATGTAGTAATTTTCTTGATGCACAAAGGAATCCCATGTGTGCTATTAAGCTGAATTTAGTAAATCAGTTGAATGGTTCCAAACATCTTGAGTTATTAAAGACATCTTGAGGTTATTATTGGCAAAATGACTCATTATTTTCAATTTGGTGAGAAGCTTAAAACAAGTTGAAAAGCACTATTTGAACACAAATTCACATTCTCTTAGTTAAGACCCTATTTTACCCACAAAACTACAGTAAACATTCAAATGCATATCGTGCTATGTTGAAAGCAAAATAAACGTTCTTTTTTTCCCTCTCCTTCTATTTGGTATTTGCACTGACATTTAACATCATAGACATGATATTTAGTTTTGCTCTCAGATAATTATTTTTCTATGTCTACAATCTTAATTTTGCATGCCTAATAAATTACTGATTGAACACCATATTTCCCAAATGCTAACTAACTTTATTTATACCTTTCATAATTCTTGATAGTGCTACAGCTACAGACTTTATCTTCACCCTGTTTTGAGAAATTTTATTTGACTTATAAAATGCTTCTTTTATACATTTAATCATATGCACATAAAGGCAATAGAATTATTGGTAGAATTAATATCAACTAAACGATTTTTTAAATAATTTTATTGAATCATAATTGTGTACATTGGTGCAATCATAGGGCACGATGTGCTTCACATACATTCAGAAATATTTTGATCGTACTATTACAGATAGCCTTCATGGCATTTTCTTGATCACTATATAAAGGCATTGATACTCTACCTTCAATAAGTTTCACCAGTACCCTGCTAAGATGCGATTTATTTTTGAGACAGAGTCGCACTTTGTTGCCCAGGCTAGAGTGCTGTGGCGTCATCATAGCTCACAGCAAACTCAAACTCTTGGGTTCAAGTGATCCTCCTGCCTCAGTCTCCTAAGTAGCTGGGACTATAGGAGTCTACCAGATGCCTGGCTAATTTTTTTTTTTTTATTTTTAGTAGAGATGGTATTGTGTCTCACTCTTGCTCAGGGTGGCCTTCAACTCATGACCTCAAACAAATCCTCCCATCTTGGCCTCCCAGAGTGTTAGCATTACAGGCATAAGCCATCACATTTAGCCAGCAATTTTTATTACTTAGATACCGTGGTAAATTATCTATGTTCTTTAACTTTATTAAATAATCACAACCCCATACTTGCTACTTGCTGGGAGTGTAGGAATTCTAATACCCACTTAACAGGTGAAAAATCATGGCCCAAATGAGTTTAGGACATTCACACAGACCTGCACTTTAATTCTGATGTCTAAGCTCTTTCAATTTTTCCTCTGGGACTTTAACATTGTAGGTGGAACGTTCAGTAACAGGAAACCGCCATCCATACAAAATTTAAAATCATGGTTACAGCTTGGTAAATATCTATTATCTTAATAGTCACCACATTTTTAAGCCTTTAAAACATCTAATAAAATGGGTGGAGGCATAGGATATATTCTTAAAACAGAATCTTGGTGGGGCGGTGCCTGACGCTCAAAGGAGTAGGGCGCCAGCCCCATATACTGGAGGTAGTGGGTTCAAATGGACACCCCCAGGAAGACTGAATAACATTAGGAAACGACACACGTGAATGAGTCAAGACAACTTTCCAATTACACTGAGAAAGATAAGAAAAGGAAGGGACCACCATATGGATGCACCAGAGATTGTTAGAAGGTGAGGGTCCCTGGGTCAAAACTGCCCTGGCCAAAAACTGCATAAAAAACAACAACAACAACAAAAAATAAACACAAAAAATCAGAATCCTGGTGGAACTGCGACAAAGTAAAATAAAATATATATCCCTAATATCCTGGGTCAAAGTAAAAATAAAATATATATATCCCTAATATCAAAAATAATTACATGGTAACAGCGATAGCAACGAAATCTTATAAAGGGATATGAACGTTATGCATTTTTTTCCTCATAATTTAGAGTGACTTTCCAATTTGAATTCTTAAATTGCAATAAACAATGTGTACTAATCACTGCTACATATGTATTCAAAAGCCACTATTATTATTCCCATTTTTCTAGTAAAAGAAACTTCCAACCTATTCATAAAGCAATACTGACAAGGTTTTCAATCCACACTCATATATAGTTATACAGGGTTTCTAAGCTAGAAAACAGAAAATAGAGTTGCAAGTCATCTCAAATACGAGGCTTCAACTTCATATCTAGTCTTTGTGAAATTTCCATGGCTCTCCAAAAAAAATCTACTCTCTTTCTTTCTGATGAATAATAAGATTTACAGGTTACATCTACCTTTGTTCTGGTCAGATAAGGAAGGTCATCTGGGGCATCACAGGAGGAAAATTCCAAGAAATATTGACTATTTTTGGATAGGCATAGATTTCTAAAGAAAATGATTTATATATGAACTGAACTTAAAGATTTTAGAGAGATTTTGCAATACCTTGACTTAAGCAAAGGAAAAAGTTCATTGTTGATATTATGAAGAAGTACAAGTATCTACAATGTAAAATGTTTTATTTTCCTCTAAGAATTTGCATTATCTTATAATTTGCTGAATTATTTATAGTCTATGCAGAATTTGATGCTATTACTAGTGTTAGGGAATAAATTTAGTACATCCCTTGTAGAGTTTTTATTTTACAGTAAGATAGTTTTTTTCAGGCTCCATGGAAAACATGGTTTGAACTACAATCAGGTGTGTGAGTGACTCCCATGAGCAATTTACAGCATTTCTTTCATAATTAAACAAATATTATAGGGATGAATTTCAAAGTAACGTTTGATGTTGCCATGTGCCTCATGTAGATGTTAAGTGTAATTATTTTATTACATATTTTCTTACCCTTTATGCTTCATTTAAATATGCAAAATTCCATTAGTGAAAGTTGGAGACCCCTGATAATGTTTTCAGGTTAATGATCCAGTTTATTTACTCAGTTTCTGATAACAGAGAGATTTGATAACTATTTTCATTAAAAGCTAAAGGGAGACAATGACAAATACTCTTTTAGAAACCATGGTAAGAACCATTAAATTAGATCCTACCAGGTAGTTTGAAATTGCTTTTTTAACTAAACGACCATCTTTTTCAATATAGAGTCACTCAGGATCTATTATTTTTTTCCTCTTGTATGTTTCTGTTTTCTTTTTCACATGAGACTTTGTGTTTCAAATGTACTTAAGGAAGTCCTAAAATCTTAATTTACAGAATAAGGCAAATAAATACAGCTGTTATAATCTTATCATAGCAGATGACTTCCGTTGGTTTAAAACACAATGATACTACACAATGAGAGCAAAATAACTTCTACAGTGAGGGAATTTCTGTAGGTTAAGGCAGTGCCTACACAGCCTAGCTTACACACTGCTGGTAGAAATTTAAATCAGCATTTCAGTTATAGAAAATAGTACAGAGGTTTCTCAAAACTTAAAAATAGAATGAGCATATGATCCAACAATTCCATTACTGAGTATGTATTGCACACCCATGTTTATTGTAGCACTATTTACAACAGCCAAAATATGGAATTGACCAAAGTGAACATTTACAGATGAATGAATAAGAAAAATTTGGTGTGTGTGTGTATAGCTGAATATCAGCTATAAAATAGAATGAAATTTTGTCATTTCTGACAACATGGATGTACTTGTAGGACATTATTAAGTGAAACAAGACAAGCACAGAAAGCCACCTACTGCATAATATGTAGAATCTAAAGAAGCTGATTTCATAGAAGTTGAGAGTAGAATATAGTGATTACCAGAGGCTGGGGAGGGGGAACTGGAAGTGACTAGTCAATATGTACAAGATTAGACAGGAAGAACAAGTTTTTATTCTATTATATAGTAGATGATGGTAGCAAATAACAATGTTAGTGTATATTTCTAGATAGCAATAAAATATGACTTTGAATATTGTCACCAGAAATATTACATTTTTTAATTTGATGGACAATGGTAATTAACTCAATTTAATCTTTACACTATGTACACATGTATTAAAATGTCACAACATAGTCAGTATGTACAATTATTCTGTGTCAATTATAAATTTCAAAACTTAAAAATATTTAATAATAATGAAATAAGGGTGGGGCCTGAGGCTCAGTGAGTAGGGTGCCAGCCCCATATACCGAGGGTGGTGGGTTCGAACCCGGCTCTGGCCAAACTGCAACAACAACCAAAAAAAATTGCCGGGCATTGTGGCAGGCACCTGTAGTCCCAGCTATTTGGGAGGCTGAGGCAAGAGAATTGTCTAAGCCCAAGAGCTGTAGGTTGCTGTGAGCTGTGATGCCACGGTAGTCTACCAAGGGGGACAAAGTGAGACCCTGTCTCGAAATAATAATAATAATAATAATAATAAATAAAGTAGCCAAAATTAAAGGAAGAGAAAAGCAGCCAAAAATTAATGTGATGTTAGCCATGTCTTAGCATAGTGCTTCCATTTGACAATCCATTGAATGTAGACCACCCAGTTGATGCACATTTCAATTAAAAAGATGAGAGGAAAATGTTATATTTAGATAAATTTGTACCAGTTCATGTAATAATTCATTTGGGTGTTTGCCAGGAAGTTAATTTATTGGTCTATTTAATTTTGCTCTACTTTTTCTTTTTTTTTTTTTGAGACAGAGTCTCACGTTGCTGCCCTTGGTAGAGTGCCATAGTGTCATAGCTCACAGCAACCTCAACTCTTGGGTACAAGAGATCCTCTTGCCTCAGCCTCCTGAGTAGCTGGGACTACAGGCACCCACCACAATGCGTGGTTATCTTCTTTTTAGAAATGGGTTCAACTCTTGCTCAGGCTGGCCTTGAACTCCTGAGCTCAAGCAATCCACCTACCTTGGCCTCCCAGAGTGCTAGGCTTACAGGCATGAACCAACATGCCCAACAATTTTCCTCTACTCTTGATAATGTAGGTGTGGGAGTATACTTAATTTTAAATGAATTTTATTCACCCCGTACTAAATATTTATGGCTGACATTATACTTATCATAGATAAGAAAGAAAACAGAGCAAAAATGAGTAACATGATTTCACAACACTATCAGCTTTACAGTCTTTAATATGAAACTTATTGTTTCATTCACTAGCCTTCATTTGGGAAGTAAAATAACAGAGTCTCTTTTAACAAACTATAGTAGAGCTATTTTTGAATAACATGGTAGACACTTAGGCCAGAGAATGAAATTTAAAAGACATACCAATCTCTGCTTAACATAAAAAGGGAAAATACATATTAAGTAAACAATAAAGCAGCAGTCTCCTATTTTTTTTATCATGCAATATTATGAGTTTAGAAATGACAGAAGAAATAGGAAAGGAGGAAGAAAAGAAGGAAGGAGGGAAGAAAGGAAAAAAGGAGGGAAGGAACGAAGGAAGGAAAGGAAACACCCTCTCTTTACATTTATCACTATATAAATTCTACCTATAATACTCTATTAATACATAAAATATAAAATAGGAATGAAAACTTTTAAAATGATAAAATGAGAAATTTTAATATATTCTTAACATTAGTAAGAATAAATTGTTTGGTCTTATGTAAAATTTAAAACATCACTTTGAAAACTATTCTCCCACAATGTATGCATCAACCTGAAGTTCTTCAAGTCTAGTTAAAAACTTATCTTTTAATAAGCAAGAGTTCAAGAAATATTCACTGAAAATCCACCATGTTTAAAATAATAGGCAAAGTTCCGATGATACAATGATGAACAAAATATAAGTGGTCTTATTTAGCATAAAACGAAAATGTAAATTCATTAAGAATCAATATGTTGCACAATTCAATATCTCTGTGACTATTTTATGGAGCAGGACTGTGCAGTGTAGGCAGGGGTGTAACAGGGAGTTTTAACCTAGTCATTGAAGTAAAAGCTTTACCAAGGCAGTGACTTTGAACCTAGAAATTTATTTATGAAAGGAGGATAACTGGCTAAAGTAGCACAGATCAATCTTGAAAAATAAACATTTTAAATTTTAAAAATAGGCCCAAAGGCTGAGTGAATGGACTGAACAGGGGAAAGAGTGGATGCACTTGCCATTGTTCAGGTGATTGTCACTTCAGGTAAACTGATGGTAGCGGAAATGGAGACAAATAGCGATACAAGGGAGATTTCAGAGGCTCTGGATTTCTCAAGCATTGAGATTATTTTATTACAGTAAGCAGGTAGAATTGAAGGAGGAATGGCATATTGCATGATAGCTTCTTTTGGAAATGGGATAAAATGTGTTGTGTGAAAATATGATTCATTCTATAATTGCCAATTACCTTTGAATAATACCTTTTAATACCTTCATTCTTGGCAATTATAGAATGAATCATGCAAACTTTTATGCACTGCCCTTGAATTATTCTTGATCACACGTGTACTGTGATCAGGGAATAATAACCTAAAGCTTTTACACATTGCCCTTGAATTATTCTTCATTTTCCTGTGAAATGCCATAGACTATGAGCATTACCAGAAGTTATATTCTATATAGAAATGACTTTCCTGCAGCATAAAATCACAATAGCACAAATACTAAACCAAGTTTTAGAATTTATATATAGATCAAAATGCTCCAAAGAGTCGATGGTTCATGCTGAACTGAACTTGAAAACACATATGCATATTCTAAGTTATTTTTATATATAGACAATGTATAATGATAAAGTTTGGGGCCAAAGTATTGCATGACTAAATAATACCCTTATATACAAAGCTTAGAAAACAAATCTAGAAATTCAGTAGATCGGGAACATCAATAAACTAGGAAGTTATGAAACAATTCCAGAGCAAATTTAAGGTATATAGCAGTGTATAGAAAATGCTTATTCAAAGTATTTGTAGAGTTTTTGCTTTTGTCATATGTAAGTTCTGAAAAGATATGATGACTGTTAAGTATTAATCAGACCTGACATTAAATGCAGCTTCTCTGATGGCCAAAGGGAAACCGTTAAATCTTCTGGTGCTTAGCGTAGCGTAAGAGAAAACCCTATGCTAGAGATCTGGAGGATTTCCATTTTTATTTTAGTCACTGTGGATAGCCATCTACATGTCCTTTGCAAAGTAACTTTTTTTTTAAATTTTTATTAAATCATAATTGTGTACATTGGTGCAATCATGGGGCGCAATGTGCTGACTTTATATACATTCTGAAATATTTTCATTGAACTATTTAACATAGTCTTCATGGCCTTTTAGTCACTATATGAACTTAACCAATATAAGTTTTTATTTTACCATCTCAGAAGACTCTGAGTTGGCTGTTGGCTTAAAAAATTATATTCTGAAGAGCCAACTACAAGTTACAAACACCTGTGAGAGATACTGCCTGCATGGCGCTAAAAGAACTGGTAGCTACAGTCCTTTGCTTAACCATGTTTATGCTCACTGATAAAGATTCCCACATTATACTATCAAGGACAGTAACAAAATGCCCACTGAAGAGGTTAGTGTTTGACCCAACATACACACACGATAATGAATTATAATGAAATCATTTTTTTAAAAAGAAGAAAATTGGAGGATTAAAATGATGAAAAAGTCTATGTGAGTTAAAGATGGTGAATTGATTCCACATTAAGAAATCTGAATTATATTTAAACTAAACCATAATGAAAAGCACATAAATTATTGGCCCACAAAAATTTAGACTTAGATTTTTATTTCAAAGTCACTAAATAATATGCAGGTACTTATAATAGGTAGACATGGATGAGTGAAATATTGATTGTTTGCTTTAGGTTGAATAAGATTGGTACTTATCTAGCCATAAAGAAAACAGAATTTGGAGGTGACCACTTTAAGGTCTAAGTCAACATTGATTCTTTCACTCATCTGCTTATTCATTCATTCTTTGATTCATTTCATAGGGAATGTTTTCTACGCTCACACCTGTGGTAGGTTCGAAGATCAATCGCTCATTCATTCAAGAGCCAGTTATTTGGCATGTCTACTGTGATCAGGGATAAAAATGAACAGGACACAGTCTTGGCTTTCAAGGAGCTCATCTTGTGGTAGGGGAAACCAGACATAGACATATACAAGTAAAATGAAGGTAATGATCTCTATGATCTATAGTGTGCAGTGTAAAGTCAAACGAAGAAGCAGCCAAATAGCAGAAAATAGCTATGTAAATTCAGAGCTCACAATGAAAATAATATATTTTTCCCTGCCATCTCTACACTTTTTACACTTCAACTATTTCAGAGGTTGTTATGTGGACACTAATGTTTTTCACCTGGAGGCAGATGACCAGGAAACATCTGTTCAATACTGTTAAAATTCTATTTATAATCATTGAGATTTGTTGGCCCTGTATGGACATACACATCTAGGATATGTTTCCTTCTACGAATAAGGATTGGGGAAGAAGACAAATACATTCAAAGCCAGTTTTATTTTGTAATCCTTTCTAGAAGAAACTTTCCAGTGGTTAGGTGAACTTATTACTTATGCATGTGTGTTATAATTTATGAAAATTCAAATTTTCAAATTATTAGATAAATATAAAAGGTCAGATTTCTCATTAGTTTCTCTAGCTCTCGGGTTAAATATGTTTCATACATTATACTTGTGATAGTTTGTTATCTCTCTTCTCAGGTTGATTCTGCCTCTGTCATGTCCCATAATTCTGTCTTCTCCCCTCTGTGTCTACTGCCAATGCCCTAGTTGAGAGGCCTTATTACCTCTCACTTGTGCTACTATAATTGCCTCTGCCTCTAGTCTTGGCCTCCAATCTATAAATTACTGCTGAATTACTTTGCCTGGAGCTGATAATGCTGCCCCCAGTTAAAACACCTTTTGAAACTCCTTACTGCCTACCAAATTAAGTTCAAACTTTAGATGTGAAAGTCCTTCAAAATCCTTAACACTCAAAGTTTGGTCTGCACACCAGCAATACTATATATATCAGCAGTAACAAGAAGCTTCTTAGAAATTCAGACTCCTAGGCCCCAGCCTAAATATTAGTGGACTGGACGATGTATTCATTTGGAGAAGCATTGCTTAAAGTCTGCCATGCTGTCTTTCCAGCCTTTGTTGCCCATTAATCCCTATCTTTGGCCCCAGTATTACACCAAAATTTATCCTGAAAATATCTCCCTGACTTTGAACCACAACAGCTCCAATTTCTAATACCACAGAGTTAGCATTTTGCTTTTGTGAGTTTGTGTATTACCTTCTTGTTTCCTTAAAGGTAGACATAATGGATCATTCATCTTTGTCTTCCCCAATGTGACAATATGTAAAATAAGCTCCCATTCTCTAAGTAATATTTAAGATTTTCTTGACTAGGCTATGAAAAAGAAAATTTACAGCTTCTTTTCTTTTATCTTTATCCTATTATTTTAATTATCTATTTTATTTATAGTTATACATGGATTTTTTTGTTAATAGACAAATATACATCTATTGAGGTATTTGTTCAAAGATTTTGACTGGTGTGATTACACAATCAAAAACATGTAGAGACCACTGCCTGACACACCAAGTAAATGGTCTTTAAATTAAGTGAATATTTAGAAACTTAACTGAAATTTTACAACTGTCTCCTCTACAACAAGCATAAGACTATGCGATGCAAGAGAGAGTTTAAGGGAAAGTTATTGTAAAGTATTATAGAAAACTAACATTTTCATTTACTTATTAAATGAAAGGTAAGCCCAGAGACACAAAAGTTCACACGGTTGAGTAATTTTAACCCAGCAATAGGAAACATTTTTTCAATACATTAGCTTCAATAACCATCAGGCAATCAGAATATGACAATTTATGACTGCTTTCTTGATTATGATTTATATTTTGAACTAAGACTTTCTATAATTAAGTATTCCTTTAGCATACAGGTTAAATTTCTTACTATGGTTTAGGAAGTTCTCTATATAGCATCGTCTCTCCTTCTTCACCACCAATTTAATGCCTCACTCCATGTTGCACTTGAACACCTCTGTTGACATGATTAAGTTTTTCAATGCAATCCCAGCCTTTCCTGCCTTTTTTCCTCCCAGGCCAAGTATCCCTGAGACACACTAATGGAGTTGCTCACACTTGGCTTACCAAAACCCTTATCACACTTCTTTGCAATGTCTTGTTTAACTATACATTTTCTTCTAGACTACAAGCTCTCTGAAGAAAAGAATTATGCCTATCTGTTAAATGATTTATTTATGGTCCTTGGCATAGTTGTTGGCACTTAGTAGGCATTCCATAAACACTTGCTTCATAGATCAATGAACCAGTGAATATATAAATTTTAAGATTTATAATGGAAACCTGTTATAATCACTTAGTCTTACAATTTTTATCTATAAAATGAGATAATATCAATCTTGCAGGATTCTTTGATGATTATATGAGATCAGGTATGTAAATCATAGCTCAGTGCTTGGTAATAGTATATATTCAGAAATTATAGCTATTATTAGTATCATCAATATTATTATTGCTGTGAGTTTGGTAAAATTAGGAAATCCACAATACTTTAAAAACAATGATTTACTAAAACACAAAAGTATAAATAAAAAATAAAAGCCATCTATCATCATTAAATCAGACAAAACTGTCATATTCAATGAATAAATTTTATAAAAAAACCAACATTCATTAAGTAAAATGAGATGCAGTACCCATGTCATAGTAAAGTTGGTTTCATTTCTAACTCACTATAAATATGTCATTTTTGCTATGAATGTATAAAAACTAAAATAATAAAACCACTCTATCCAAAGACCAAGATAAAAAATTTACTCCACAAAGCACCAAATTAATACCCAATCTTCAGTAAATATGATGTTCTACCATATAAGAATGTTCAGTTTCAAGAACAATATTGTGATAAATTCCTTGAGGAAGACTTAAGGAGAAAAGAATGGTGATGTACTTAAAGATGGAATCAGGAAATTAGTCCTAGAATAGATTTATGCAGGGTCTCACTGCTGAGCTATGCCATGTAAATCTTGTAAGTATGCTTGGCTACACACTCGATCTGCTATCTATTATAAAATGGCAGTTTTCTCTCAGAAATATATGTCACTTCAGAAATTCTCAAAAATTTCTGGACTGTATGACCTTTGCCATATTAAATTATGAGTATGTTGACCTTGGATCTGTTAAATAATGCATCCTTTACATACTATACCTAGCCATAATCTGCCAAAAATTATGTATACTGTGCCACAAACTCCAGATTAAATAGTGGTAGAGTTAAAAAAAGAATTGTCAGGTGAATTGAATTATAGAATGATGACATGCCACATGTCAGTTTATCCAGTGAAAAATGGCAGTGTTAACTTAATTGGAATAAAGCTACATAACTGATTTTAATAACTTCAATTGTCATTTTAGTGATTAATTAACAAAAACAGGTAAGTTTTTAGGAAGGCCTATATTTCATCTTTTCTGTAAAAGAGACTATATAAATATTTCAACATGCATTATTTAGTTAAAGTTATGATGATAATTCTGTAAAGTAAACATCTTTATTTCTTGTTAACAGATGAAGAAATATACTAAGAGATTAATTTATCCAACCCTCCAAGGATGGAAGAAGATAGCATTCATTCTTTGGTACAAGCATCTCTGAGATGAAAGAGCAATAGAAAAATTTTGAAAGGATATGTGTGCCAAGTGTCATGAGGCACCTTTAGCATCACTTGGAGGATCTTTTTTTTTCCATAAACATTGACAGCACATATTGCAATATTGCTAAATATCACCACCCAAGTAAAAGTACAAATTTTCTAAATGAAGATCAACACTGGCTAACAAATGTATGAGGTGTCTCTATTGTATCAGGAAATCAGAAACAGCTCAAGTGATTTAAAATTGAATTTGGCATTTAAGGTATTCTTTCCTGTGTTTTCTTATAATTAGAAAAAGTTTAAGTTCTTGCAGCATTTAAACCCTAGTGTCGTTTAGAGTGAGAGTGGCATAAGAATACAGAAGTCCTTTTACAAGTGTAGCACTGTTTATGAAATAAGGAATGATTCCCTGAAGATCATGCTAAATAAGCAAAGGATTGAGGGTACAGGTATGAAATTAAAATCAAGGCACAAATGTTCTTATCTATTTAGGCTTTTATTCATTCTTTTCTTCTACTACACAGGATTATAGACATTACAATATTACATATGTTTTATTTCAAAAAGTAACTGAACACACTACCCATTTGACTTTCTTTAAATTCTTCATATGACTTAAAAGGGAAACTAACAATTTTAAATATGATTTAATGCAATTAAAGTGATCATAATAATAGTTTTATTAAGAATTACCACATAGGCACTGTGCTAAACACTTCATGTATATTATTTCATTTAATCTTAACCATAATACTATGAGGTAGATAATACTGGTAGACTGATTTCTTGGAAAAAAACCATCTCGGACTTAGTAAAATAAACAAAGTTGTCCAAGATCATATAGCTAATAAGTGATATATTTAGAATTCAGATCCATTTCTGCTATGCTATTGAAAAAGATCCCCCTATAATAACCCACTAACAAAGCTGGACCATATTATTCCCTGTAACAACACTGAGATTTTTTAGGTAAATATGCATTTGTCCTTGTATTCATTTATTTAAATCCTAGTTACATATAAGTGATTGGGGGAAATGATATTGTGCACAAATATATAAATACAACAAGATCTATAAATTCATGTGTTCATTTTAAGGTTTTTTTTTTCCTTTCTACTGTTAAATAGCTTTTGGGGGGTATTTCAGAGCACTTTAATGAATTATTAGAAAAAAATCTGGGCCCAGAGATAAGGCAGGTGTTTTTCTTGTTTCTAATTTCTTCTTCCAAATGAATGTCCTCATCTTCCTCCTTAAACCCAGCACATTTGAAGTTTATGCCATCAGACACAATCACCCATCTTCCCCAGTGCTAATGACCCTCCTGTCATTTCTTCCCTTTTAATAAGAGTTGCAGAGCCCGGGTCACTGTCCCATTCACCTGCCCACAAGCCCACATTTCATTTATTTCGACTTACACAGAGGGTGTTCTGTATAATACCCTGGCCTCTCAGGTTTTGTTTTTTCTCTTCAACTCCAAGGATATTTTTTTTCTGCCCCAATTGAGCCACCTAGTTTTGAGGTCATACCTGAATACTGTCATCTTATAATATCATATTGACTATGGTAACAGTGTGCCCTGATTGGTAAAATGAATATATACTAGAAGAAATTATAAATGAACTATAACTATCTGATCTGAATGTCATATCTCTGGAGTTCCCTGAGCATGATGACTTATAATTGAACACGTTCCCAGAAGCTATGACTACAGACTTGATACATGAGATACTGGCTACTGAGGAATGAAGCATTTAAGCCTAGGTTATTCCTATACCTGCCTAATGTGCATGAGAGTGGTGGGGAAGGAGTGGGTCAAAGTCAACTGTTTTCAGATAGCTGTGGACACTGCATATAGATTGCTGTGGGACTACCCTCAAAGGAGGGTACATGATGCTGATTCATGCTTTATATACTTTTACGTGAATCTAATCCCGATTGTGGTTTACGGCAGGCTTCTGAGTTTAAATCTTTGCTTCTAAGAAGATACTTCAGTAGGTGACTCAATCACCATCTTCTCTTCACTATCTCATTTACTGAAATATTTGTACTCTATCATATGCTTCAATCCAATGGCAAACACTATGCTAGGCTCATGGTAAATTGTAAGCAGTGGAGTACACTAAAGGGGAATAAAATATATTTTTGGAGAAAGACAAACCAGGGTTAGAATTTTGCTTTTGTAAAATGCTAGCTGGGAGCCCTGGGAAATTTTGCTCTTCTAGATTCTTCATGTCCAACTGTATTAGCTATAAATACCATGAAATATTTTTAAAGGGAATAGATGTAATAAATAAGTAAAATTATAAATGTATAATATTTTTTATAATGCAATAAATTATATATACATACATATATATATATTTTTTTGTTTGTTTGTTTGTTTGTTTAAATAGAGTCTCACTCTTTCACCCTGGGCTGAGTGCCATGAGGTTGGGCTCACAGCAATCTCAAACTCTTGTGCTCAAGTGATCCTCCTGCCTCAGCTTCCCTAGTAACTGGGACTACATGTGCCTGCCACAATACCCAGTTAGTTTTTCTATTATTAGTAGAAACAGGGTGTCACTCTTGCTCAGGCTGGTCTTGAACACCGAGCTCAAGCAATCCATCTGTCTCGGCCTCCCAGAGTGCTAGGATTATAGGTATAAACCACTGAATCTGGCCTATAATTAATTATAAATAAGTATACTATAAATTATTAGATTTATGTATGAATTTATATTTTAATATATTATTGATAAGTATTATAAATTAATTATGTGTGGCCATCACATTTTACTGCTTACAAATGCTAGGAAAAATAAAACAATGAGCTATGAAGAAGTTGGTAATAATAATATAGTTCATGTTCTGAAATAGAAACTACTAATATTATATTAGGATGAAGGTAGACTATAACGAAATCCCTATTAGCAAGAAATTCACAATGCACTCAAAAGCATGCATATTTGAAAGTTCCATACTTAATATTTCATATTCAAAGGAAAGACCTGTAAGATGGATTGCTATGCCAAAATTCAGTAAGCAATCTCCAAAATTTTTACAACTCAAAAATCAACTTAAGAAAAGTCATCCACTTCTGATATCTTGGGTACACATATTGTAGAATGAATGATGTTTCTAACAAAGGCAGTTAATAAAGACAAAAAATGTACCTGAGGGCTCCTGTGTAATTGGGCTTGTAGCCAGTACTAGAAGAATGGACTTATTTAAATACAATAGAGCTTTCACTGGAGAGCATCCAATTCAAAAAACAAAGGATGCTTCATTCAATTTATTTCAACTCAACAAAATTTTCATAACTCCCCTTATGAAAAAGATAGCATGTTAGAGACTATTTAGCAAAGTAATTGTAGGTGAGTTACTTAATCATTACTAGTCTTAATTCTTTAATTGGGATAATAAATACATATTTGTCAGTATTTTGCACATATTAAATATAACATGGTATATGATTTCCAAATTTTTGTGTTTATCAACACAAAATTACTTTTTATTTATTTATGGTTGAATCACTTTTATATATTCTGACCTAGAATGTATAAAGTTCATTCAACACAGACTTCATAATACACACTGTTTAAGTCCTGATATTTTTGGTTGAAAAATCTGAATTAGGCCAGGTATGATGGCTAACACCTGTAATCCCAGTGGGCAGATCACCGGAGCTCACGAGTTCGAGACCAGCCTGAACTAGAGAGAGACCTCTGTCTCAAAAAATAGCCAGGCTTGGTGGCAGGAGCCTATAGTCCCAGCTACTTAGAAGACTGAGGCAAAAGAATCACTTGAGCCCAAGAGTCTGAGGTTGCTGTGAGCTATGACACCACAGCACTCTAGCAGGGGTGACAAAATGAGACTGTCTCAAAAAAAAAAAAAAGTAAAGAAAAGGAAAACCTGGCTTAATCATTTTACAGCCTTATCCCCAGAAGGCAACTGATAATGTGCATTCTTTATATTGTGAAAGGAAGGAGGAACAATAGAAATAATTATTAACTTTCTATAGATTAATTTTCCACATTAACTAGTAACAATTTGGACTCCAAGAAATGCAAGAAAAATAGAACAACTGTGTTAAGAAGTAACCAACTGGACATTATGAATCAAGGGAACTGGGAATGTCCAAATCATGAGTATTAATGATTAGCTGATGAAGACCAGGTGGACACCACAGGAAACATATGCCTATAAGACTTTGTTGGGAGAGGAAGTGCTAAGAGATCATAGAAGATAAATCTTTTCTAATAAGTGTGGATCATGAATATGCAAGATCTAACATGAGCTGTCCCTAAGGATAATAACCACTTCCCAAGAAAAATTAAGAGTTTCTATGAGAAACTTTCTCTCTAAGTGTTCTATAGTATACATTTCCTTCTTGTGTTCAGTTTGCATATTTATATTATGATTCAATTTTTGGAACAGAGATTGAATTACTTTGTAAAGATTCATTTGAATGATGAGTTGCATATCCTTCTAATGTTCCTTAACTACTATTGGAATCAGGTACAAATGTAATATCCATACTCTATGACAAAGAGTCACATAAGCTAAATAGATTAATTTGCTTAACGTGGTCAATATAACAAATTTACTTTACAATCAGCTATGATAATGAAACCAATGACAAGTTTATTTTGGAAATGCTAAAAATGAGCTAACAGCCAAATCTCAGGTAGCAAAACTACCATGTGTATACACAGAAGTTTTGATTTTCTGAATTAACTTTTCTCTTTCAAAGTGAAATATACATACTCCTTTATGAGACAAAAGGCTCTATTTGCTAAAAGTATAATTCAGTCTCTAGTATCAAGGATATTTGTACTATATCTTAAATATTTTTCCAGATAAAGTTAAACCAACAGGATTGTTTTATTGAGTTAGCAGAGGAAAATGAGACATCTCAACTCTAACAGGCAGACTAATGGCCTCCCAAAGATGTCTACAGCCTAATCTCCTGAAACTGTAAATATATCAACTTACATGGAAAAGGGGGATTGAGGTAGCAGATGGAATTAGAATTGTTAATTAGCTGACTTCATGACAGAGAGATAAGCTTGGATTAACCGGGTGTGCCCACAGTAATCACAAGGACACAATACAGAAGAGGGAAGGACAGAGTCATGTCAAAGAAAAGCTATGTGTAATTCAACAGGCATGGTGGGCTTTGAAGATTGAAGAGTCCAGGAATATAGGAAGCCTCTAGAAGCCAGAGAAGGTAAAAACCGGAATCTCCAGAGAAGAAGGCAACCTTGCTAACACCTTGATTTTAGCCCAGTGAGAACCATGTTGGTAACTTTGCAGTCAAGAACTGTAAGATAATCAATCAATGTTCAAGCCACTAATTTCTTGTAACAATAGGAAACAAAGCAACCAAAGAGGATTTTACTTTAAGAAGTATCAATTGTCTAATTCTCATCATGGACAGCTATTTTAAATTCTAAATACTGTAACTGAATATTGATTGTTATTCATTGGCTACTAGGGATTGTTAGAAACCAATCTATTTTGTATGAAATAATTTTAAAGAATTACACATGTAGAATTTTTCTATTTTCTTTAAACAATGAAGAGTTCACTAGTTGTTATATGTTCAGACAATGAGTCCACAAATTCATTAGGCCTCTATTACACACAAGACACAGAGCCAGTGAACAATGTGAAGTTATAATGTTAAGTGAGATAATGTATAATCACAAATGCCTATAACATGGATCTTGAAAAATGGGTAACATTTGATTTTGCTAGACAGAGAGTAGAACAAAGACAAAATTAATAATCAAGAGAAAGGAAAATATACGAGAAAGTTCTGAAGGATGGAAGTCACAAGGCAAGTAGCCTAATGGCTGGAAAGGCTCTTTCCAGTGAAGATGCACACTAAGAAGAGTAATTTGGGAAAGCGAAGTCAGTTCTGACACACTTCCCCTTCCTGGCCAATATCTTTTCCATGCACTCTTGCCAGTCTCCCAGATTTCATACCTGAGTCCCTTGATCTGCTGGCTTTCCCTGGCTCTTACCTGCATGCTGTTCCCACTTACAATGTAGACAGAAAGAGGTAAAGACTGAAAAACACTAGGGAGGAGCCCTCACCTAATAACTGATGGGATCTGGTGTAAAAATGAAGTTCTGTTGATCTTCAGAATGAATAATTCTAGTTCCATTATGTACAAGTAGATGCTTACACTGACTGGTCCGCAAGGGAAGCTCCAGGTGTTTATGATGGTAACCTGTGGGATATTCTCCCTGTTTGGCTGACTTTCTTTTCCTTTCTCGCTTCACCATTCTCAGGCTGGTACATCCGGGGATCATGTCGCAAATAAATTACCAGTACTTAAATTCTTATTGCAGGGTCTACAAGTGGAGAAAAGCAAATTAAGACAGGTGGATCAAGCAAGTAAGGGATCTAGGGCAGGGATGCCAGTTTGGAGCTTTGGCAACAATTATTAAAAGAATTCGCCAGGTCAAAATTACACAGATGCATCCAGGCTAAATATCCCGTGAAAGCAAAACAGGCATTGGCAAATTAGTTCTCATGGGATGACAAGAAGGATAAGTAAAGTTTGGTTTAAACTTGATTAGTTAGGTAGAATTTTGGAACCATTTATAGGTATAATGGAATCAGAAAATGTCTATTTAACCTGGTTTGTTTGAATTATTTTGTTGTTGTTGTTTGTTTGTTTGTTTTAGCACTTAAGCTTTTGTTTCATCAGCTGGATGTAGTCCACACCCAGATGTGGTATGAGGAGCTTGATACAATGGAGATAACCTAGATTTTATAGTCAGGGAATCCTGAAATCAATCCTTGCTTCTAGGGAAGACCAAATGGTGAGAATAAGCTTTAGTTTCTTAAATTATAACATTAAGATAGAAATATCTATCTTGTGTCTAACTACTAAAAGGAGTTCATTATAATCATATGGCCCTAAGATGTTCATAACCACACAGAAAGCAATGTCCCGATGCCTCCATTGCTTTTGGTGTCACATTTCCCCGTGCCACCATCTTAGCTTTCTTTCCGTTCCACCACATAGCGGAATTTAAAAATCTGACAGTCTTCTTTTCCATTCAAAGATCAAGAATGTGAGTTGCTGCTGCGGTTGATGTTGCTATTTTGTTACTATCATGATTTGGTCTATTTCCTGACTACCTAGTACTGCTGCAAAATTCAAGCAGAACAATGAATAAGAAAGCTCCTGGAAAATTATATAATATTACACAAGTAATAATTTTACCAGAATTTAAAAAATATCAAGTATTATCATGTCAATTTTGCTCAGTATTGCATGCCCAGGGCCTTGCATAATGCTTGGCACAGAGCATTCCTACAATATTTATTAAAATACACTGCATCTAGGACGGTGCCTGTGGCTCAGTGGGTAGGGCACCGGACCTATATACTGAGGGTGATGGGTTCCAACCTGACCCCGGCCAGCTAAAACAGCAATGAGAATTGCAACACAAAATAGCTGGTGCCTGTAGCTCCAGCTACTCGGGAGGCTGAGGCAAGAGAATTGCTTAAGCCCAAGAGATGGAGGTTGCTGTGAGCTATGACACTACGGCACTCTACTGAGGGTGACAAAGTGAGACTGTCTCAAAAAAAAAATATATATATATATGTATATACTGCTTCTTTAACATAAGTTCTGTGAACATTAACAGAGTATTTAAAATATCAATTTTTTATTCTCTCAACCTTTCTACATGGCAGGCAGAACATGCATTATTATTCCCATTTTAAAGAAAACAGAAGGTCAAAGAAATTTAAGGGTTACATCATAGGTGACATATGTTGGCAGTAGAACTAGGACTTAGAGGAACTGGTCCAACTCCAAATCCAGTGCTCATTCCACCACACTATATACTTTTCTTTCCACTTCTGACAGCAAGCCACATCTTTTTGTCCTTAAACCTCCATAAAGTACATTAAAATCAATGAATCCTTAGGTTGTGTGATAATTTCAACTCCCACATCTCCATATCCTGGACACTTTTATAACTGTATTTGCTATGTTTCAAGACAGTTTCAAAGTTAGTATAATCCAAATTTAGGCTTGGTTTTGCCATTAACTACTTGTACGACTATAGCAACATGCTTGACCTCTTTGGGTTATTGGTAAAAAAAAAGGGGGAGGTTGGGGAATATGGTTGCTCTGATTCCTTTCAAATCTGAAATTTTCTTATTGTTCTATCTCTATTTGTCACATCTGTTCCCCTACTTTAAAGGATCTCTGTATGTAATGAGTGTAGGGAGCAATTAGGTGATGTGACAATTTGTGATAGAGTAGTTCTTTCTTATTTTCACTTTCTATAATATTTCTTTAGAAAATACGTCCAATGGCAAATATAGTGAATCATTGGATAACTAATGTCACCTCCCTGATATCAACTGTTTCAAAATCCTGGTTCTCATGCTTCAAAACAAAGACATTTTAAAGTTGAGAGGGCATTCTTTCATTCATTCTTTTCTTTTTTTCTTTTTGTTTCATTCTATTGTCCAGGCTAGAGTGCCTTCGGGTCAGCCTAGCTCATACAACTCCTGGGCTCAAGTGATCCTCTTTCCTCAACCTCCAGAGTAGCTGGGACTACAGGTGTACACCACTACCTCAGGCTAATTTTTCTATTTTTGGTGGCAATGGGGTCTTGTTCTTGCTCAGGCTGGTCTCCAACTCCTGACCTCAAGTGATCCTATTGCCTTAGACTTCCAGAGTGCTAAGATTACAGGTGTGAGCCACCACACCAGACTGAAAAGGAATTCTAATCAAAAGGATTATATAACTATAATAGAAGACTAGACAATAATATAGGAGTACCTTTTAAACATGAAGAGCTGATATATTATGTAGTAATAAAGCACAATTTCTGCTGAGCATTACTGAATTGAAAATAGATTGCTGTCATTATGGACTTCTTACCCAATGGCTACTACAGTTATCACAGTTATTTCACGGGGAGTCCACAAATTATTTTGATCAAAAAGCAGCCATGAAAGTTTGATATCTTCTAGTCTAAATAGATTCTCTGTTCTTTTCCGAAGTAAAGCACTGGTAAATAAATTGAGGGATGCGAATGACTATCAAACAGGCAAACATTTCATAGTGCTGGTATTGATAGTAAAAAAGAAGCTAAAGGATTTTATAAAATTAAAGATTATACAAAAAAAGAAGCTAGAGTTCTCAGGTACTGTACATTACAGCCTGTTCTTTTCATGAGAAAATTAGGTCTATACCTATCAGAATAAATACAACCACCCTGAAGGCTTCAGAAAATTATTAGCTTGGAATAAACTAAGTCTTAGTTATCCATTGTGCAATTGGTACCTCAGCTCGTTGGCAGAAGTTGATAACGCCAAAGATTGCAGCTGACTCAGGCTGACAAAAGAGAATATGAGTGTTTCAAGTGTATGTTTTTTTGTACTGAGTACAGAAGAAGGTATCCTGCTGAGAATAAAAATCTTTTCATAGACCTTATAAAGAATATTCCTCAAAAACAAAGACCCACCTTTAGTATTTAAATGGATGGTTACATGGTAAATTCAATTCTAAACTATTTAGATACTGAGAAAAGATGTCTTCGCTTAATGACTGATGCTTGATTTAATGCTGAAAAAGTTACTCGATTGATGATGTTGGAGAAAGAGGGAGATACCACATTGACAGCAGAGGCAACAATAGTGAGCTCGTTCAAGATCATACCACTCTTTGATGACTGTGTATCAATGAAACATTCTTTTACTCTTACAAGAGTAAAGGAATGATCAATCATTCATAAACACATAATTTTTCCACCAACAAATCTGAACAGTCACCAAAACAAATAATTTGAAAATTAAAGGGTTGTTACATCATCTAGAGATTCTATGTAGATTATATATATGTGCAAAATGTTTATATATGTGCATATATAATTTTTATATATGTGCATATAAATGTACCTGTATGTGTGTTTCTATGTGCATATAAATGTACTGCATGTATAATATATATAATACATATGGGTACATTTATAAAGGACACAGAGTCAGTCTCTCTTTCTCTTCCTTCTCCTCCTCTCTGCCAAGTTCTCTCATGGAGGAGTAATTATATAATTGAAAGATATTATAAAAAAAGCTCTTATAAAATTCTACCACGTAGCAATTCACAAAAAGATACCTTACATTTTTTTTAGCTATCTTCATTGAATATAAAAATAGTACTGCATTGCTTTAGGAAAGTTAAGCTAAGTTCTATTCCATTGGTAGTGCTTACATACTCTGACAGATTTCTGACATGGATTTAGTACATGTCAGTAATATTCAATACTCACTTTTCTGTGAGAGATTAATAAAAATAGTAACTGATTACTGTGAAAAAATATTCTTTGTATGTTGTAGCATAATGTGAAAAGTTTTTGAATGTGCCTGTGATCTACAGTTTTATGATTCTACAATAATAAAACAGCTTATACTTGATAAGGCCACAGGGCCTAAAGAACTTCCACAGAACACAGAAGAGAGTAAACTGTAGCAAGAAATCAGAACTATGAATTTGTCAAGGTATTTTTCCCCTTTGAGGTAGACAGGGTACCACTATTATTCTTATAAATGAAAACTTCATCATAGTTATGGTCACTGTGGTAATATCACCCTGACCTTGGTGCTAAAACAAGCACATACCCACATACCCTAACTTCAATCCTCTAAAGGAAAGGGACCAAGAACACTAAATCAAAGATTTCTTTATTTATATCGACATAAAAATTCAGTGGGCTCAGTACTTTTTTGCGTAAGCATTTTTCCTCCTCCTTTTATGTTTACAGATATTTGAATCATAATAATTGTGAGCTGCAAATAAAATATAATTCTCTACCTTAAAATGCCCCAAAGATTTCAACTGCGGGTATTGAGATGGGAATGTGACCATAATCCATAATGGCCAATTTTGTTACCTCACAGAATCCTTGGGCTGTGGACTGATTGAAAAGAAAGAGACAAAACAATTGCTCCCAACTTATTCTCATTCTGTGACTTCCACACTCCAGAAGTTCTGCTTATGTGAAAGAGTGCTGGAACTTCAGCCTGAATATGCCTAATTAAGACTATGACAAACTTACTTGGAATTGCCATTTTTCAGGGATTTTGACCCATCTTATAGCAAACTATTTGAACTGTAAATAGAAATCTGATTTTATTTTATATTTGTGATTTCAAGTGGGACTGAAGATGATAGGCTTTTATCTTTCTTCCTTCTCAGAGGTAGGCCATTTCTGCAAAACAAGTTAAGTATATCCATCTAGTTGGTCATTTTGTTCCACTGCTTCTACAGGTGGAGTTGGCAGAATAAAAGTAAGATTAGAGGCTACATGACATTTTCTGGCTGAAAATAGAAAACATCAGCCCAGATTTTACCTTTCCTCTTCTAACACTGGATCATAAATATCTATTTTAATTTCTGCTCCCCACTAACGTATGAAAACGTGAAATACACTGTAGCCTTATGTTCTAATTCACATACATAAAAGGTGTTCAAAATATTTTGTTCAATGAAAGAATAAGAAAGGCAGGAATGGTAAAATGACTTTTTTTCCTTTGGGTGGACATCCCGTAGTGGGATGGGTGGAACAAGTGATTTCTTGGAGAACTCTCCAGACTCTTTTCCATAGAGGTTATACACGTACTTATTCGCAGTCCCACGAACCGTGTGTGAGAATTCATTTTGTTCTGTAGCCACCCTGGAATCTATTGGTTTTGGACTTTTTATTTTTTTTTATTATTATTTTTTTTAATGAGCAATGTATTTATTCAAAAGAAGTTTTAAAATATAGGAAAAATGTATAGAATTTTACTAAAACAAATTGGTTTATCTTGGAGAAGCTAGGTATTCTAGGAGAATGTTTTAGTAATATTGACTCAAAATACAGAGAAAACCTTGTTAACCAATTATACTAAGCAAATTCAAAGGCTTTTAAGGTCTC